>JAXDDW010000088.1:0-40000 GCA_034670385.1 Hoplostethus mediterraneus | reverse complement strand
CTGTAGTGTCCCTCACTGCTCTCCCCAGAAATCACCTGTCAATCAAACAGTGTGTCCAGTACTGTGATGTCTTTCTCCTTGGTATTTCCTGTTGATGGAGTTTGAGTTCCTGTAGGTGGCGCTCTTCTCTCTGTCTGTTCAGCCACGGTGGCTATCGCTGCTCACGCTAACTTACCCAGTTCTTCTTCTGTTGAAACGTAAAACGCATCACTTCCTGTCTCCGGAGGGTTTCTCCCACCTACCTGACAGCTGAGCTTTCAGGTCGATCACCGTTGTGTTATATCGGTTTTACCAATCGGTGATACAAAGTAGCAAAACGGTGATTTATTTATTTGAAAAAGTTACATATTATTACTTTAATACGTGGATGATGTTTTGGACAAATTGCTCTCAGCAGGATGGAGGTTGGCGGATGGAAAATAAAATCAATATGGGAACACAAAAGGGCTGGAAGGAGGAAAGGAAATATGAAAAGTGATGTTGGTCATAACAGTTTGTGAAATTGCCTCTATACTGTTGCACTGTTATATTGTATGACTAGATACGAAATGTTGATCACGTCCTTAGGAGAGGAGAAAGGGAAAGAAAAACGAGAGAGAGAGAGAGAGAGAGAGAGAGAGGAGAAGAGGTGAAGAAGAGGCTAACAACATACAAGCCTGTGGTCACTTCTCGAGGGGGAGGTCAGGAGAGGAGAGATTACCAGGGGCTAACAACACACAGGAGAAGAGAGGGAGGACATGAAAGGATGGAGGAGAGAGAGGGGAGGTTAGGGGGGGGGGGAGGCTAACAACAAAAGTGATTGTGATCGGAGGAGAGGGAGAGAAGAAGAGATGCAATTATGAGGAGGAGAAGACAGAATTTACGGGAGGGGTTGTAACAGGCGTCGGGACATTGGCCATTGATTGGGAGGAGAAGAGAGGAGGTGGAGGAGAGAGGGTGAGATGAGAGGGTGGACGGGGGCAGCGGAGGCCAACGGAAAACATGATTGTGGTCAGACGAGAGGAGGGGGAGGAGGAGGGGGAGGAGAGGCAACGGTACCAGGGAAGAGATGAGAGTTTAGGAAAGACTATCAACGGACATGATTGCGATCATTGTGGAGAGAAGAAAAGAGAGCAAGGGAGAAATGGAGGGTGAGGAAGAGGAAGGAAGAGGGGTGAGGGGAGAACGGAGGGGTCGAGGGAGGATAACATCGTTACGTGATTGAGGTCAGAGAAGAGGAGGAGGAGGAGGGCAGAAAGAGGAGAGGAAATAAAGGAGATGTGAGATAATGCTGGGAGAGGAGGCGAGGAGAGGCAGGGCTAGGAGAGGAGGCGAGGAGAGGCAGGAGAGGCAGGGCTAGGAGAGGAGGCGAGGAGAGGCAGGGCTAGGAGAGGAGGCGAGGAGAGGCAGGGCTAGGAGAGGAGGCTGAGGAGAGGCAGGGCTAGGAGAGGAGGCGAGGAGAGGCAGGAGAGGTAGGAGAGGAGGCGAGGAGAGGCAGCGGTAGGAGAGGAGCTGAGGAGAGGCAGAGTTAGGAGAGGAGGCGAGGAGAGGCACTGCTAGGAGAGGAGGCGAGGAGAGGCAGAGTTAGGAGAGGAGGCGAGGAGAGGCAGAGTTAGGAGAGGAGGCGAGGAGAGGCAGAGTTAGGAGAGGAGGCGAGCAGAGGCAGGGCTAGGAGAGGAGGCGAGGAGAGGCCGGGCTAGGAGAGGAGCTGAGGAGAGGCAGAGTTAGGAGAGGAGGCGAGGAGAGGCAGGGCTAGGAGAGGAGGTGAGGAGAGGCAGAGTTAGGAGAGGAGGCGAGGAGAGGCAGGGCTAGGAGAGGAGCTGAGGAGAGGCAGAGTTAGGGGAGGAGGCAAGGAGAGGCAGTGCTAGGAAAGGAGCTGAGGAGAGGAAGGCAGTGCTAGGAAAGGAGCTGAGGAGAGGAGACAATTTGGCTGCGTTCACACTGCTGCCCTAACTTCAGATGTTTTGCACAGATTTTTCAAGCTGTTTTCATTCATGTTTGAACGTGACCCGTCACATGACTCGGGTACATGTGCATCTATGTGTTGGATATGTATACAAACTAAACCTGAATTGAAACCATCAGATTCCATGTTTTTTTGTGTTCACACTGAACTAAACATCAGAAAAGATGGACTCCACTTCACCTGCAGCCTCAGGTGTTTATTGAACTGAAACCTTACAACATCAGTGACTTGTAAAATAGCTGCAAACTGAGAACTACTTTCTTTAACTTAAATCACGTTCAGGTCTCAACACGCTTATCTGCTGACACGTTGCCATTTTAAATTTCACTTATTTTTTTTAGCAGCCTCCATGTGTACAAAATGTTCACCGCGCTGGGACTGAGGCGCACCATTAATAATGCATTGAAATATGTTAAAAATGCATGAGCGTCAATTGGGAAATCAACAATTTCATACTCAATTTCTGAAAATCTTGAGATTTAGAGTTTTTTTTGTTTTTTTTTCAGGCTGCTGTAGATATTTTTCCCACATGACAGTCATGGGTAACAGGCTTACTCGCCAACCCTCCCTGGTCTTCCTGTTAAACTGACTGTCCTGCTCCTATCCCGTTGTTTCTGCACGATACTTTCACTGACATTTCATTCATAAAATCACCAGAATGCAGGAAACAACGTCTCTGAATCCAAACGTTTTTAAAAGTCTTCCGCTTTTATTTTGAAAAATCTTCCTACTTCTGCACTCAAGGTCGGCAATATGGTACCAGGCTGTTGAGAGGCTAATAGCACTGACACCGGAGCTGCTGGGTGTGTGTGTGTGTGTGTGTGTGTGTGTGTGTGTATTTGTGTGTGTGTGTGCGTGCATTTTAGTGTGTGTAGTTTTTTTTTGTCATAAGCATGCTATTGTTTTTTTGTGTTTGTTTGTGCGTGTATCACATCCATAAATGTGTATGTCAGTGTACATTAGTTTTCCCTAATGTGTGCACAAGCATGGGTGTGTGTGTGTGTGTGTGCGCGTGCCTCTCTCAGAGCCGGGGGCTTTTAATCTATTAAGGCCTGATCCTTAAACACTAATCAATGCTCCCTTTTATATTTCCATTACAGTGCAGAGGGAAGGGAATAAATAAAGCATGACAGTGGAGCTCGGTAGGCCTCGCCACACAACCCTCCCACACTCCCCTGGGTTAGGGGGGGGGGGGAGGGGGCGGGGCTTCGTGGAGAAACACAGGCTGAAACACAGCGGGGGGTTTGGATGTGAACTGAATCTCAACATCTGCTAGCATGTTAACTTTGACATGTTTCGTTGTCAGCTGCTCATCACGCTAACAGACTGACAATTATTAACCTTTTGTGATGCTGAAGGTCACGAGGAGAAACTGGTACCATCACTAGTGGGGGGCTGAGTTGGATCTATCTACTTCATTTGATCTGAGGATTTGAAATGCCTTTTTTTTTTTTCATTTTGTTGTCACAAGCTTCTGAAAAACAATATCATTTCATATCGTCACCTTCTTAAAATAATGGCCTAAGTCATTTTTGAGGATTTTTTTTTTCTTTTCCATAAGTTATCTCTTCATGATGCTGGCCACCTCTGGTAAAATTGCCTACATCCTTAATTGAAAAGATCAGCTGTTCCCTACCCCGCTAGTATAATGGCCTACGTCAAGAGTGTGACTTAGGCAATTTTAATCCTGATTTAGGCCAAATTACTTCTGGACTAAGTGGTTTAGGCAAACATTTATTTCCATGATTTTAGTTATTTCCATGATTCAGGGCTCGTCCCCTATTGGTAAGTGATCAGGTTTACTAGAATATCGGCTCGGCTATAAATGTTGCGTAGTTATTTACTCTTTTACTTTCACAATTTATAGTTTAATTACGAAGCCTCCCAGTGGGTTACAGACACGAAACAGCTCTGTGAAGTACTGTACTGGTTACTACTACAGTTGCTGGTTACTGGTTAAAGTTACTGCTGGTGACTAGTAGTTACTAGTAACTGTAGTAGTAACTAGTTACTACTACAGTTACTGGTAATCTAATCCTCTCATGTTACATAATTGACAGACAGCGTTATTTGTATGTCAGTAGTCATATATTGTCATAACCTTTTTGTGTGAAATGATTAAGAAATATCATATAGTCTATATTTGGTTCAGTTAAATATGACGTAGGCCATTATTTTAAGAAGGTGATGATATATAGATTCAGTTCACGCTGGTTCAGATGGACTGTTAAGCTAATATTAACAATGTTGTGTTACTGACTTGTTGCCAGACCAGCTGCTGACCTGTGGAAACAGAGACGGCTTTAAAGGTGTGAATTCTGCTTCCTGTCTGTCTGCAATGTAAAAGGAGGGAAACGTACTTACTGGTGTATTCTTGACACTTTCATTAAGGTGCGTTTAGTAGTTTTTTGTGGCGCTCTACTAGTCTTGTGTCACCAGACGGCCTCCCACCCTCCGTCAGTCCTCTTCCCAGACGCCGTGCGCTCAAGTGTGTTCAAGTCACTTTTCAGCTTTTTTTTTAGCCGACGATATTTTTTCTTCTGCTTTAATGATGATTTACTCTCGGCTCATTTTCCAGAAGACGGCGGTGTAACAGGAAGTCCCCTTTCAACCCGCTAAACTGACAGAGCACACTTTATTACTCCCTCCCCCCCCCCACTCCCCCATTTCATCCAGCGTACTTAAGTGTCAGTGTTTGCATTAGACTGTGTTACCCTTTGGAGTATGCTTTATTAGTGTTGCCCCCACCCCCCCAACACACACACACACACACACACACACACACACACACACACACACACGTTTATTCCAGCACGCCCGGCCAACAGTATTTGCTCTCTGGGAGTGTGTGTGTGTGTGTGTGTGTGTGTGTGTGTGTGTGTTTTTCCCCTCCACTGTGGTAGTTTATTAGCGATGTCTCCTTTGATAGTTAGTGTGCACGCTTGATTATGGCTGAAAGGGAGTGGGCCGGGCGCTGGGCCGGAGAGGAAGTCTGCCTAATGATATTAACAACATCCTTTATTGGCCCGGGCTACCGCAGTGAGAGGGAGGGAGGGCAGTAAAGAGGGAGGGAGGGAGGAAGGGAGGATGGAGTGAGAGAGAGAGAGCAAAGGAGGAGGAAGGGAGTTAGAAAGGGAGAGGGAATCAGGAGGGAGAAGGAGGTGAAGGGGGTAGAGCTCGTCTGGGGACTGAGCCAGAAAGGGCGGCAGGGGGAGGTGGGGGAGGAGGGGGAGGAGGGGGAGGAGGGGGGAGATAGGGAGCTAAGGACAGACGAAGGGAAAGAGGGAAGGGAGCGGGAGAGGGAGAATCTCCACACATGCGAGCCTGACCCCGTCAAAAAAGATCACACCGATAATCTCATTGTGTTTTAAAATATCTAGTCTGTCTGTCCTCCGGTCAGCTGGATCACTGATCTCCTGTCAGTCTGTCCTCCGGTCAGCTGGATCACTGATCTCCTGTCAGTCTGTCTGTCCTCCGGGCCGCACGAGTAACGGGGCAATAACCAATTCAATTAAAATAACCGGGCAAGAAAACAGGAGCTATCTGGAAAGGGATTGTTGGTAGATCCAGTAGCGTTCTCAGTAAAAGTGATCAGTGTGATCAGGTGGATTTGTCTCCAAATGTAGGTTAGTGTGACTCAGTAAACTGTCTTGTCTTCAGCCCTAGTCTCTACTCCAAAACACTCTGGAGCTGGAGAAGAGTCAGCTAGTTCACCTGAACTAACTGGTAGCTAGCTAACTAGCCAGCAGTTAACATGGGACTACTAGCCACTGCTAACGCTAGCTTCTACTAGCTACGTTAGCGAGTGTGCTAATCAGATGTGTTAGCAACAAGACAGTGATGGTTAGCTGACCAGATGTGGAGATAGAACAGTGACTTTACATTTTGGCATCAGAGAAAAAAATTTAATTGAAAAAAACATCAGAATGCAAAACAAATACCAAAATAAAATTATTTTTTAATGCCTGTGTTTTATTTTTCGGTGGAATTTGTTTCAATGCCGATGTTTCGTTTTTCAGTTCAGGTTTTGTTTTCAGTGACACTTTTTTTTTTTTTTCCGATACCAAAATTTAAAGTCGGTGTTCCGGCTCCACAACCAGATATGAGGTTTCAACAATCATAAAAACATCCAAATGATTTCAAACTTGGACCTGACAGCTGAGTCAGGTGGGAGGGAGTCGAAGGCTGTGGAACAATATGAGTGGTTGTTAGTATGTTAGTCTGTAGAGAAGTGACTGGTAGGGGAGAGGAACAAACTTCTTACAAACTTCCTACGATATTTGGTTTCTTTGTTTATTTATTTATTCTTGTATTTATTTGGGATTTTTCACATATAGACACAAAAACACGTTCACACCAACCTCTGATTCCCACTCTAATAAACATTACACAAAAGGGGAGAGATATAATCTAAACACACACACACACTTTTATCCGGTTTGGATAAAGGTTTTTACCAAATGGCATGTGTTAAACAGATACAATCAGAAACACTATCGTACTCTCTCTCTCTCTCACACACACACACACACACACACACACCAAATGACAGTGTGTTGGTGGTGTAGCAGCTCCAGTCCTCTCCCACCAACACCCTGTGGAAGTTGTCACCTTGAGGAGCCTTGCTCAACACCCAAAAATGTCAAGGCTGGCAATTTCCTCTATTTACCTTGGCGAGGTGCCTAAGATCCCATACTCCTCCCAGATGTGTGTGTGTGTGTGTGTGTGTGTGTGTGTGTGTGTGTGTGTGTGTGTGTGTGTGTGTAAGCATGTTTATTTGTGTGTGTGTGTGTTAGTGTCTGTGTGGGTGTGTGTCTCAATAAGTATGTGTGTGTTTGTGCATTTCTGTTTCTGTGTTGGCATGTGTCATCTTTGTTTGCCTGTTTGAGTTTGTGTTTGTGTGTGAGAGAGAGAGAGAGAGATAAATACTCATTCCCCTGCACTGTGTCTCTCTCTCTCAGCACTGTCAGCATCTGTCTGCACCTGTGGCTGAGGAGACAAACACACACACACACACAAACACACAGTTACACAATACGCAGGCAAACACGCAAGTACATGAACAGTGTTGTGTCACACACACACACACACACACACACACACACACAGACACACAGATGTTAAGTCAGGACTGGGACATTGTCTTTTCCCAGCATCTTCACTTCTATGTGTGTGTGTGTGTGTGTGTGTGTGTGTGTGTGTGTGTGTGAGCGAGAGCCCAAGAGAAAGAGAGAGAGATACCAGTCACCCTATAGTCCCTTATATACCAGTATTGCCTTTAAATCACTGCTGGCTCCATCAGTGTGTGTGTGTGTGTGTGTGTGTGTGTGTGTGTGTGTGTGTGTGTGTGTGTGTGTACAAGCGTGTGTTTACATCTTTCCATCTGCTTCTTTGAATGCATCTGTCCCTATATTTGAATTTGTATGCCATTTGTGTGTGTCTGTTCCATCTGCATTTTAATGGCTGTGTGTGTGTGTGTGCGTGCGCGCGTGCGTGTGCGCGTGCGGCTCGCTATTTGACACTCGGACCATATACTTTTACCGCACCAGATAAACGGAGGGCCTTTCGCATTCATGGCCTCCCACAAAACGCTGCCGGGTCACCTTGGAGGATCTCGGCCCGCACGTCACACGTCAGCATCCTCCATCAGCACGGCGGCGGAAAAAACAACGCGTGATCGGGACGCCTGAAGCACACACACACACACACACACACACACCACCGCCAACACGCCGGCGCCCGGTGGATGAAAGGCTCCACCCCCAAAGACCAGCTGAAGACCCCATCTGTGACTCTGTGGTCCCCCCCCACCCATTTGGTTTCATTTGTCGTTTAGATCCATTGTCGTTTTTTTTTGTTTTTTGCCTTTCATCGTTTCATCCCTGTGTGTTGTAGCACTGCGCAAAATAAACTTGAACTTGAAAAAAACAAAAAAGGCGACACGAAGCTCGACAAAACCTTCAGGCGATTTTCCCGCCCGTAGGAGACGGAGACGCTCAGCCGTCCAATCGGTGACGAGGATCGGCCTCCGTAGCTCACAGGCACAACCGCAGCCGCTACTTAACGGCAGTGATGTCATCTTTGCTTTTTTTTTTTTTTTTTTTTTTTTTGATGAACTGCCGCGAGTAAGGAAGCGTGCGCGTGCTATACCGATCCTACACTTCCTCCCGGTGTTGATTGTTTTCTCTCCTCTGGCCCGCGGGTGCCGGAGCTTCAACTGACTTCACCGCTAGGAAATATAATCAATTCTCTCATTGTGTATGTGAGAGACGAAGAGCGTTGAGAGAGACGAAGAGCGTTGAGAGAGAGAGAGAGAGAGAGAGAGAAGAACAGATTGCACCGGATTGAATGAGAGAGAGAGAGAGAGAGAGAGAGAGAGAGAGAGACCGCAAATGAGTGTGAGACATGATGTGTACATGTGTGTGTATAGGAAAAACAGAGTCCACATGTGTGTGAGAAAGATACAGAATGTGTGTGTGTGTGTGTGTGTGTGTGTGTGTGTGTGTGTGTGTGTGCAGTGGATTAGATTTCACTGTGAAGGCATGTCGAACAGTCGGTCAATTTCCTGCCACACGTTCAATCACCCCCCCCCCACGCCCACCCCCCAACCATGACAAATTCCTCGATTTCCTCACAACACATTCCTGCTGCATTATTGGTCATGGGCCTTTACGTGGTTCCTCCATATTCTGCCTCTCAGAGTCTGGGAAGTATTGCACTGCTGGTGTTGTGTGTGTGTGTGTGTGTGTGTGTGTGTGTGTGTGTGAGATAGAGAGAGAGAGAGAGAGAGAGAGGCAGAGCAACAGATAAACCAGGGTAGATAGAGAGTGTGTATTCGGCGTTCAAAGAGGAAAGCTGTTGCCTTACTTCAGTTCAATTTCATATCGTTTTTCGTTCTCTCGTGTTTTTCAAAACAAAAACAAAAAGCCAGTTGGGTCGGACGGCGCTGAGCGGGACGCTGTCAGGGCAGCTCGCGAGTTTTTGTCCCGTCTGTCAACATAAGCGGATGTATGTATCGTTCCATCGATGTAATACCACTGAAAGGGTTTCCTCCGTAACAAGGCGAGGTTAGAGAAGAGAGGGATGTTTGGAGTGGCAGTGAGGGAACTGACACGGCTCCAGGCGGCCATATTGTTCAGGGAAGTTAAGGAGGTTTAGCTCAAGTGTGAAATCCATATTGAAGCCCCTCGGTTATGCTTGGCTTGAGACGTGTGTGTGTGTGTGTGTGTGTGTTTATGTGTGTTTGTGTGTGTGTGTTTGTTTGTGTGCGTGCTCATGCCTACCATTCTTTTTGTGCAGGTGGCTTTCTGTGTGTGTGTGTGTGTGTGTTATGTGTGTGTCTGTGTGTGTTTGTGCATGTACTGTATCTGTGTTTTTGTGTGTGTGTTTGTTTGCGTGCGTGCTCATGCCTACCATTCTTTTTGTGCAGGTGGCTTTCTGTGTGTGTGTGTGTGTGTGTGTCAGTGTGTCGGTGTGTGTGTGTGTGTGCATATACTGTATCTGTGGTTTTGTGTGTGTGTTTGTTTGTGTGCGTGCTCATGCCTACCTTTCTTTTTGTGCACGTGGCTTTCTGTGTGTGTGTGTGTGTGCATGTATGTGTGTGTGGCCATGCCTGCATGTGTGTTTATGCGTCTGTCTGTTTATGTGTGTGTCTGTGCATGCATGTGTCCTTTCATTTCCGTGTATCCAACATACATGCATGTATATACCTGTGTGTGTGTGTGTGTGTGTGTGTGTGTGTGCTTGCTTGCTTTAACTCAATCAGAGACCCTCCACCTTTGCAGAACACACTGACTGTTCACTGCAACAGACAGAAATGTGGAAAAAATGTCCATATGGAACGTATCATAGGCGGCCATATTTCCCCAAGACAAGAAGCAATTTGTTTTAATTGCCTACTTAGAAGTAATGTGCCCTCAAACTGGAGACTTTTCATAAAAAGCTAAATGAAATATGAGAATGCCTATTAACCACTGAGATTATGTTATAATAATCAGAGGATGGAGCTGTCAAGACTGGAAAGCCCTCCGTTGGTAGTTACCCAGCATATGCTCTGTTTATGTGTGTGTGTGTGTGTGTGTGTGTGTGTGAGAGAGAGGATTGTATGTTAGTTGCACCAGACATACCTGAGATTGAACCTTTAGATGTTAGAGGAGGGTCCAACTCTTTACAGGTCCAAGTTATTTGATAATTGACAGGAAAACCTATTTAAAGGAAAGAGGCAGGAAATCGTTTTTTTTTTTTTTCCTCAGGACTTTGAAAATAAGAGCCCCTACGCAGACCGCTACGTTAACCGCATATTCTCTCATATTCACATATGTATTGAGAATTAAACACCATTTAACAACATGTGGTTTCATCCATGTAGTCCAGATGAAGTGCAGCTAACCAGGGAGCTAGTCAGCATTACTTCATTGTTCTCATCTTGATTTTATTCTGATATATATATATATATATATATATATATATATAAACACGTGACGGTCACCATGATGATGGATTATGGGTACTTGGGTGAGGCAGTGACTACACCTCATCACTCCCACCCTCTCTGGAGTGGTTTCTAGATGAAATACATGTGTGTGTACATGAGTCAAATAACCACACAGTAACTAGTTGAATGCACTATCAGGATGTAAGAGTCACCTGATTAAGTTTATGAATGGATTTTGATTTAACCACAATGAGTAGAAGTTATAGGGAATAAATGAATTGATCCAGGATTAATTCAAGATCTCTGATTTCCCTTTGATCACCACATCACATCGTCAATCTCCATTGCCCCAAAAAGTTGCCAGCGTGTCACTGTCTGAAGAATAGCGTCCCTGGTCACAACGCAGGACTGAAGCAGCTTCACCGCGACTTCAGAGACAAACTACTGTGAGAGCAGCGATCCTATTTTAGGATCATTTCTGCTGACGAGCACTGGAAGAAGGGGGGAAAGAGAAGGAAAGCTCCGCTAGAAGAAATGGGTCAGAATCGCTTTAGGAACGATCTCCGAAATCAACAGCGAGATAACGTGAAAATGTGAAATGTTAAGCACATTTTGCTTTCTCTGTTGACACTGCTCATATTGGATTGCTAATGCACTCGAGGCGCCGGCGCTTTCCCTTCTGCTGTGCGGTACACGATAGGCTTGTTTAAATATAATGCACGTACACACACACACACACACACACTGCAGATAACCCCAGACCGGGAGGATTATGAATATTATAAAAACACCACATTTGTCTGACAATGATTCCCACTTTGTGCTCCGGGCCGTGCTTGACTTCCAATCTTTTTTCATGTGCGAGAGGCTTTAGAAGGCTTTATGTTGAAAAGACAGGCAGGAGGGATTCTCAGGGGGCTGTGACACTCCCATTAGGAATACAAGCCTCACACACACACACACACACACACACACACCCCTCCTGCCTGCAGCAACATTGGAGGGATGTATTGTGCTTGCATTGTAGCCCAAGATATAGTGGAGCTCTCACTTATAATTGTACTTGTAATGTGAACTTCCAAACTGGGTTTGGGGTGACAGCTCCTCAAGGGGGGGGGGCTAATTCACTAGTAAGAGAAACGCATTTATTCTTTACGGCTTACAGTCTTTCTTATTGTGAATGCAACTGCTGGTAAACAACACACACACACACACACACACACACACACATCCACCGGGTTTGCTCGCTGTTTGCCAAGAACTAGATAAATTGGTTGAAGTGTTATATTGTTGTGGCGCCTCCAGTGCCACGCTGCAATCTGTACAATTCAAATGCATTTTCAAGGAAAGGAAACAGGGTCTTTTTTCATCCCTGACTCGCAGCATTAGCGGGGCGGTGAAGGCCTCCGAGAGCGAAAGGAGACGTGTAAGCCCTCCATTCAAAAACCAGAGCTTAATAAATATCTCCTGGCAGGTTTCCTCCAGGTATCTCGGCCCACCTTGCTGAACACAAGGCTTACGAGTCTCGGGACAATTAGCAATCCCATTAGCGACACCCGTCCCCTTGTATCTCCGCCTGCAGCAACATTCATCTAATGCATTCACACGCTAGGCAGGGAGGACGCGTAGCTGTCGATGGACACCGTGACTGGACCGATTTACAGGATGCTGTAGCTGTTTCACGGAGAGGCGCTTTCCCCCGTGTTACGAACCTGAACGTCATGCTCCAGCTCCTTGACATAGGTTGGCCCCCGGCGCTGCCAGCGCAACGGCGGCTGAAGCCCTGAGATACATAAAGCCTCAGAGGGACCAGAACTCCAATTAGAAGTTCAGTTCCCAAGATGTAACGCGCAGAAGGCACTTAAGAGCTGCACTTCCTTCCTGCCGACCATTTGAGAGGCTACGCTGTGCCTGCGTTGTGCTGCCGAGCCTCTGTTGTAATATGATGTACTATAATTTGTAGCTATAAAATTGGTTTCCACGGAAATGGTGCTCTACTCTTAAGTGTATTTTCATGAACAAATGTCCTCAGTGAAGTGTATTTTGACTATTCTTGTCAAATTGTATGCGGTCAAATTAAGGCAAATAGCCTCAGAGCACTGACTCACCATGCAGTTTGAACTGTAATACATAGGACTCTGGAGTAGCATGTGATCCACAACCTGGAGAAAAGATGCACCATTAAAAGCAGATTAAGTAGAACATTTTTGGTTTAACCCTCACTAACGACCCAGACGCCACTGAGCAAGGCACTCAACCCCCCTGAGCTGCTTCAGTGGTGCTCCCAGTTGTCAGTGTGTGAATGTGAAGCAGGGTGTTGTCGGGGGGGGGAAAAAAGAGCATGCACACTCAAGTCGACGTTCCCTGAATAAATAAAGGTTCAAAGAAGGCACTCAAGTAGAAATGGCTTTCCATCTGACGGTAATTGAAGTCTGTCTTGATGGAACCATTACATTAGAATACATGGAGCCTTGAGCAATTGCAGTGCTGTTGAATCTCGATCAGAAACCCCCTACACGGAAATAGAGGGCTGTTTAGTTGGAGAGCATTTCTTTTCTTGGCACATATGTTTAGCTTGTCTGTCAACAGATAGATGGTTGGGTGGATTAGTAGTGGACAGCTGTGGAAGGTGGTAATTGCCTTCTTTTCTGATCGATGTGGCTAATGCCTTTCTAAATCAACAATATCCAGTATATATATGTATATCTACACTATCTGGCCAAAAGTCAGTGGACACCTGATCATCACACCGATATGAGCTTGCTGGACATCCCATTCTAAAACCATGGGCATCAATATGGAGTTGGACACTCTTCTGGAAGGCTTTTTTGTTGGAGTGTCTGTGGGAATTTGTGCCCCTTCAGCCAAAAGTGCATTAGTGAGGTCAGGCAGTGATGTTGGACGAGAAGGCCTGGCTCACCATCGGTGTTCTGGTTCCTCCCAAAGGTTCAGTGGGGTTGAGGTCAGGGCTCTGTGCAGGCCAGTCCAGTTCCTCCACACCAAACTGGTCTAACCATGTCTTTATGGACCTGGCTTTGTGCACAGGGGTTCAGTCATGCTGGAGCAGCAAAGGGCCTTCCCCAAACTGTTGCCACAAAGTTGGAAGCGTCCAATTGGCTAAAATGTCTTGGTATCCTGTAGCATTAAGATTACCCTTCACTGGAACTAAGGGGCCAAGCCCAAACCCTGAGGAACACCTGAACTCAGTAACTAGTAGGGGGTCCACTGACTTTTGGCCATATAGTGTATTTTCACTGCCCCCCCCCCCCCCCCCCCCGATTTGTCTGCTATGGATCTTAGTAATAGCAGCAATGGGAAGAAACTATTTCCCTGCCCTCGTTGTTGATGCTCGTGTCGTACAGACTTAGATAGCTTTAACGGTAATGGTCCAATCCGTTTGGATCGACGTCACCACGTTTCAGAACCTGAGCAGTCATCTGTCTGTGGGAGAACGATGTGCGAGTCCAGCGCCTTCAGTGTAAAAGCATTCTCAATTGCAGTGGTGGTGTATTGTTTTTCCCCCCTTTGTTTATTGGATTGGACAATAAGAGTCATAAAAACACTTTATGTGAATTGGTGTGACATTATATTGTATCTTCAAAAAGAAAATCCAAACAACCTGAAGGCAACAACTTGGCCAGAGGACACTCTTATCCAAAGCACTGTTCACTACCAGGGATTTGAAACCCCCAACCCCCGGCAGCGTTAGTGCCTTGCTCTACCCATTGAGCAACACGGGGGAATTGAACCCCCGACCCCTGCCAGCGCCAGTGTGTCGTGGTACCACAGCGCCAGTGGTGTTGCATGCTGCTAGTCACTGGAGCAGCATCACTCACCGTGTCCCAGTTTAACCCTTCGATTTGTCTACGCTCACTTTCCTTCCTCCTTTGATCCCAACCCAGACACAGCAAGGAAGACTGTGTGTGTGTGTGTGTGTGTGTGTGTGTGTGTGTGTGTGTGAGTGTGTGTGTGTGTGTGTGTGAGTGACAGAGAGCAGCAGCATTGTATTGTAAGACGAGCAGGTCATTAAAAATGTAAGGAGCAGAGGAGAGGAGCAGTCATCAGCACTATGAAATAGAAGCTGGCTGATTGTGGCTCAACGCATGCTGGAGAGACAGAGGGAGAAACCGAGGGCAGGAGAGAGAGAGAGAGAGAGAGAGGGGAGGGAGAGAGGGGGGTGAGAGGAGTGAGAAGGGGAAAATATAGAGAGGAAGAGAAAAGGAGGAAGAGGGAGGTTGAGAGGACGGGGGAAGCATTTGTGTGTCGCTAAAATTGATCCCAGGCTTTCGTCTTACTTCAAGCATCTTCTAGCTGGGCAAATGATACATGTTGCACTCAGTGTGGGGAAACTCCCAACTCAGTGGTAAATGTGCACATATAGCAGTACATGTAGAGTGAATCTGTTTAATCTGCACATTTCTCATTTAATGTGGATGGAAATGGGAATCTCATCTCTTTTTTCCCCACCATTTTCTTAATCCTAACACAAGCATGTGAGTGGCGTTAGGCTGGAGATTAGAGAGGCAAGTTTGAGACCTGAAAGATATTCCTTCCCTCACCAGGTACTTGAACTGCTCAGAGTCCTACCATCGGTAACAGCTCAATCAACTTCTGTGGTTAGGGTTGGGCAACTAAAACAACTTTGGTTAGGGTTGGGAGACTAAAACAACTGAGGTTAGGGTTGGGAGACTAAAACAACTGTGGTTAGGGTTGGACAACTAAAACAACTTTGGTTAGGGTTGGGCAACTAAAACAACTTTGGTTAGGGTTGGGCAACTGAAACAACTTTGGTTAGGGTTGGGAGACTAAAACAACTGTGGTTAGGGTTGGGAGACTAAAACAACTTTGGTTAGGGTTGGGCAACTAAAACAACTTTGGTTAGGGTTGGGCAACTAAAACAACTTTGGTTAGGGTTGGGAGACAAACAACTTTGGTTAGGGTTGGGCAACTAAAACAACTTTGGTTAGGGTTGGGCAACTGAAACAACTGTGGTTAGGGTTGGGAGACTAAAACAACTTAGGGTTGGGCAACTGAAACTTCAGTTAACGTTCAGCAAACACAACAATTTGGTTAAGGTCTGTGTATGATTTTGGTCGTGGTGAAATCACCAACTCACCGGGACTGGAGCCCGACATGGCCTAGTGATTCCACCCATCCTCCTCCACCACCCGACCTCCACACCCAGAGCTGTTTCAGACACACCAGCTCTGCCTGCTGTTGTATCTGATTCATAGGAGAACGGTACTAACTATACGTAGAGGTTGCATGAGGACAGGCTGGGGGCATGCATGTGGTGGGCGACATAATCAAGGCAGAGAAGTTGAGGAATGAAAAGCAGAGACTGGATGGGTGTTTTTCACACGGTGGAGGTTTTATTTGTGTGTGATCCTGCATGGCAACTAAATCAGAATTGATGAATAGTCGCTGCTAGTACGCTGCCTGCTGCTTAATGCTGAAAATAGGAGCTGACAGGATGTTTATTGAATTTTATTGTAGCGTGAAATTTAATAATTTTACTTCTAATTACCTTTGCACAAGAAAGTCCTCATGTTTTCGCTGAGTATTAGCATCACGTGTAAAAAGGTCTTTACGGAGGGGCTCTGGCAGATTTAAATTGCATGGACTATTATACTGTAATAACCTGAGAGGGTGAAATACATCGAGCGCCTATTGATTGGTAGGAATTGTAAAAAGCGTGGAGATGGAGAGACTGAGAGAGAACGAGTATACAAGTCTTGGAGGAGTTGCTTGTAAATATTACAGCCATTTCTGCAAGATTGTATGTGTGTGTGTGTGTGTGTGTGCATGGATGTGCCTTCCAGGTTACTACCTAATACATAGCTGGATGATTTTGCCCGTAAATAGGCGCTCACTCAAGTGATTGTAGACCTCAGCTGATCTTGGATCTGTACATTACATGGGGCTGGTCCCATTACAGCTTCTACCGGGGGTGATTAAGCTGCAGAGGGTCTTGATGGTGTCATTACGTGCACCATTACTGCGACGGCTCAAACGATTTTGTGCAAAGGCGAAGAAATGTGCAATGAAAGTGACTTCCTGTCATCAGTGGAGGCGGGCATGGAGTCACATACTATACTTACTATACTGTTATTCTACTAGTGTTACTATATTATCTACTATGCTACTCATGAAAGGCAACAGAAATAGTTGTTTCTGTTGTGGTTGAGATCAAACTTCAAATTCTTATAAACTATTAAGAAAACAAAGCTTCTTTGAACAAAGGAAAGTAAATGCCACAGATGTGAGCTCTAAGATCAGGTCAAAACAACGGAGGACACCCACCATGAAACAAAATTCACAAGCACCTATAATCTTTGACAGTTCAGTCTACATTTTACTTAGATTTCAACCATGTGACCTAATCAGCGCCTTGCTAGCTCTGCATGTTTCCTCATCAGAACAATGGAGCATTATGAAAAGCAAAACCAAAACAGAAAGAAATACATGATTTGACTGTTTAGTCTTGTCCGCTAACGTTAACGTTAGCTACTAACGTAACCTAGCTAGCTGCTTATCCTATGCAGCTGGAACGAATCACTGTACCATGTCGATGACAACACTTTACACTATACTATATGAAACACTATATATACGCTCACAAAACAACAACAATATCAACACTAGACTATTGACAAATGTTCAATTCAAGAAGAAGCGCGCTAAACTATCGTTAGTTTGGAGGTTTTTGGAAAAGTATCATTCCAATGGTTTATGGGATGAGTAGTTCCTTCACTTCATAAAAAAATGATGTACACAGTCTTGTACTTTTGCCTTTTCTTCAGTTTTCCGATCTTTTTTTTGCTCAGAATCAAATGTTTTATGGTCACGATTCATCGTCTAGCTGGTTGTCTTGGTTCCAGCCTTAAAACTCTTTATAGAAGGATTTTCTGAAACGTCTATGGAGTAAATGAATGGGAAATTTACTTCCGGAACCAGAGCCGTAAAAAAAGTGGGCGGTCACTGTTGCGCTCTATTACCTGAGCGTTACTGGGTCTGTATAGTGCTGAGGGACTATAGAGGTGTTTTGGAACGAAACCTTTAATTTGTGACCGTGACTGTCGATCGCAAGTGCCTCCAGAATTCTAATTCCCGTGAACGCCTCTCAGTCTCCTTTTGCCCTACAAACGCTTTGAATTGTCATCAATCAAGGTTTTTCCTAGTTTGCAATACAGCGTGTTGAGGCCTTCTCTCACAATCTAGCTGAGCTCCCAATGACACTTCTTTTAAGATGTGTACACAACATGCTGGAGCTGGAAACTTCTGCATGCAGCCAGCTGAAGAAACAAACAGCAACACTTTTTGTTGATGGTTTTATGTGGATTTACTTTCTTAGTGAGTAGACACGTTTTTCAAAGAGTGAGCAGAAAGCGGTTCAGTGTATTAGACAAGGACAGCTCAGTGGGACATCTGGGTTTTGGAAAAATTGTGTATTTAATTTCAGACAGCATCATTTGTTCTGTTTAGGCTGCAACCTTTCATATTGTGTTATACTCTCCAATTACACTCTAATCACAGTAATGAGGGAGATTTAATTTAAAGGGATGCTAACCCTTCAACAAATGAGGCTCCAGATCTCCACATTAACGTGTTACAGCACCCTGATGACCAAATACATCTGTGTGGTGCCATTAGACAGAGGTGGAGGGAGAGAGGAAGGGAGGAGAGAGAGAGAGAGAGAGAGGGAGAATTATAACAACCAGTATGACAGCCAGTATATGTAGAGAGAGAGAGACCAAGGCTGACAAGAAAAAGATGGAAATAATGAGAAATATTGACAGTGGCAGAGAAAGATAAAGAGAGAGAAAGTGAACGAGACAGAGGAAGACAGAAGAGGAGAAGGACAGATAGAGATATGAGAGGAGTCAGGCCACCAGATGGTCTAATGACCACAGGAAACATTACAGCTGGCAACCACACACCACATTAACGACACCGGTCGCTTAAGAGCCCTGACAAGAGCTGGTGTGTGTGTGTGTGTGTGTGTGTGTGTGTGTGTGTGTGTGTGTGTGTGTGTGTGTGTGTGTGTGTGTGTGAGAGAGAGAGACATGTTTAACTGTACTTGCGAGGTCCTCATAATTAAAGCACGGTTGCCTGAAGAGAAATCCTGCCTTCCCTCGCTCTAGAAAATGTGAGGGTGTTAGGGTGGGGGTGGGTCTATAGTTGTGAGGGTCAAGGTTAGGTATTGGATGTTAAGGTTGTCAATCAAATGTCCTCAGAAGTATAGCTCTTTTTTTTAATGTGTGTGTGTCAAGGGTGATAGCAGTACATTTCCTTCTTCAATCCCTTTCCCCTTACATTCCTCCTTCGCCCCTGTCATTCCCTTCATCAAATCCTGGTGTTCCACCGCGACATATCCGTGTAGCGAGAGATTCCCATCGCCTCCATCGCTGCCCGACGTTGCTCTGACCGGAGGCGCGCTGCTAGCCTGCACCCTCACCCCGCCCACCCACGCGGTCATCAAGCCGATTCCAGGCCACGGATGTTGTGGTTGTCAAGGGGAGACAGTGAGTCGCTCTCTCTCTCTCTCTCTCTCTCTCTCTCTCTCTCTCTCTCTCTCTCTCTCTCTCTCTCTCCCCTCAGATAGACAGTACATGTCTGCTGATGGTATCTGTCCATATAGGCTGACATGTTAGCTCTCACTAAGAGCCTTATCTGTGCGGCTGATGTACGACCAAACATGCGTTTTACTGACATTATTTCTGGCACCTATTTCACCTCGCTCTCTCTCATATATATATATACACATGTGTACATATATGTGTGTGTGTTTGTGTCCTCTTTCTATTCATCTTTTTCTCCCTGTCTCTCTTATCGCTCTCTCTCTCTAGTGGGTCTATATGAGATCTTCTGGCTGGGCTCCTACAGTGAACACATAATTAGAAACCATTGAACCGCGGCTCCAACATGGGGGCTTTTCTCCTATCTGTTTGGTGAAGGGGGTTGAGGAGGAGGAAAATCTGTAATACATCTTCACGGTCACAATAGTACACTGCCCTGAAATGGTGGCGTCCTACAGTACATTTAGACGGATAGGAAGAGAGAGAGAGAGGGGGATGAGGCACAATGGATTGATAGATGTGGTCATGGAGGAGAGAGGATGGGGGGAGGTGGACAGAGAGATGGAAAGAGAGAGGTATGGCTTGTCTCCATTAGCTGTCCGGCAGGGTGGCAGGGTACATGTTGGGGTTGCATCTCCATTAATTAGCCAGATACACCAAAGAACACACAGATAACAAGCACTCACCACCAAGTCATACACAGTTTCAGCACCAGTGAGAAAACAGAGAGTGTGTGTGTGTGTGTGTGTGTGTGTGTGTGTGTGGAGGTAATGTTTTTGATATCAGTAAATGTACCGCAAAAATAATTCTCTGTAATTGCTGTGTTCCAGCCAACAGCGGCCAGGTCTCGCCTGTTATGAAAGGATGGTGGAGTCGTGCTTTTCTACTGGATTTGAGCCAGACGGGCCACAGCATCGCTAACCCTTAGCCAGTACAGACATCAGACAGAGACAGACAACATGAAGTGAAGCTGACAGATGGAGACTGAAATACAGTGAAATAATCACTATCAATACTTATCAACCACCGAGAATATCTGAACAGAACTGGATTTTTTTTGCTACTTGGTTGGCAGGTAAAATAAACCATTAGTTGATTGTCAGATTTTGTGTCTGTCTAGCAAATCAATAATAACAAAAATAATAACAACCCCCTTAGCCAGTACAGACATCAGACAGAGACAGACAACATGAAGTGAAGCTGACAGATGGAGACTGAAATACAGTGAAATAATCACTATCAATACAACTTATCAACCACCGAAAATATCTGAACAGAACTGGATTTTTTTTGCTACTTGCTTGGCAGGTAAAATAAACCATTAGTTGATTGTCAGATTTTGTGTCTGTCTAGCAAATCAATAATAACAAAAATAATCAACAACGCTGCTTTATAGGCTACAACAGAAAATGCACTTTCAAGACACAAGACATAGTTTCAAAACACATCCAGCGTGACCATTTCTTTAGCAATGACCATGCAGCAGGGTTATAGCGCTTGCATGGCTACATCAGCAGCCTGTTATGAACTGCACTCTATATATCAGTGCTCAGCTAGCTACATTAGCTAACAGCAGAATGGTGTAGTTTGTAGTCTGCAGGTTAACAGTATCAGAGCGTTAACAGGCTTTCAGTTAAATGTGCTGCATAGGACGTCCCCTTTATCTGTATATAGCTCCATTATGACATCATAGTGACGTTGGATTGGCCATTTACAGCTGTATCATGATGTCATAGAGTGGCTTTTACCTTTTTATTTTCATATCATATCGTGACTTGTTCCTTACCTCGGTCATGTATAGCTCCATTATGACATCATAGTGACGTTGGATTGGCCATTTAAAGCTGTATCATGATGTCATAGAGTGGCTTTTACCTTTTTATTTTCATATCTTATTGTGACTTGTTCCTTACCTTGGTCATGCATAGCTCCATTATGATGTCACAGAGTGCCTGCTGGCTGACCTCTGATACGTCGCCGCGGTGTGACTTTCACCTGACTTTGTCCCCATACAGCTCCATTATGTTGTCATGGCGTTACTAGCTAGTTATAGTTTGTGCTGACGGCTTATTGCGGTATTAGGAAAGGACACAGAAGCCTTTGGGACACTTTTCATCACCGCGTGTCCTTGGAACACACAGACGTTCACACACCCTCACACATGACGCCCAACATACACACACACACGCCCACACACTCTCATACACACACATGGGGATGCACATGGCTACACTCTCGCGCACACCTCACACACACATTTCAAAGTGTCATACACTGGCATACACACATGCACACAGACCCTTTTTTTATTTTTTACGAGCCCTCCCTTTCGGCGATCGCAGGAAATGAATGTCCGGCAGCTCAGGCCGTTAATTAACATTTATGGCTGTAGATGACCGTTGAATCGTAAGATCGGCTCTCGCAGCCTCGCGTCAGACCAGCCAGGGTATAAAAATCCAATCTCTGCCCCTGACTCCCTGCCAAAGTAATGATGGTTGATAGTGGTTTGCATTTTGCGTGTTGTTTTATAATAGGAATCTTAACAGCGTTGAACTCCTTTGTGGGCATTTGTTGGTCCTCTTGGACACCGTGTGTGTGTGTGTGTGTGTGTGTGTGTACATGACTTCCTTTTTCATTGCAGTTAACAGGCAACATTTTTCTCATGTTTAAAAAAACAACAACCCTGATATCAACATGTGTGGGTTTTGTGTGGGTAAACACTCTTTATATGTATTTGCTGTCAGATGTGCATTTTTGCAAGCTGACTCAGGTGCATACTTTTGTGTGTGTGTGTGTGTGTGTGTGTGTGCGTGTGCAAACCTGTGTGTGAGTGTGAGACAAAATTAACTTCAGGAAGTACCTTAAGCCCTCCAGCCTGAATATTTCATATTAAATAAAGATATAGATATTGAATGATCAACTTCGGGTAATAATTCTTTTTTACTCTTGTCCATAATGGATATATCACATTTTGGAAATGAACTGTTGAGATGTGACGTTTCCCTCGGTGACCAGGATAAACTCTGAGGGTCGCTTCCTCCTGTAGCAGGTCTAACTCTAACTACCGATGAGATAAAACTGCTGCAGGGCAAACCAAATTAAATTCCCTCTCCCGCTGCACGTTCCCTGCTGTTTCCTCCTCTACTCTGTTTCTGTTACTTTTTTCGATTTGCCTCCTTTCCTCTTTCTCCTCACTCAGGTGTTTTTTTTTAGATTTTAGTTGAATTCTGACATCTATCTCTGTCTGTCAGCTCTCAGTACTTCGCCTGTTCTCATATCAGATTTGGAGTTATAGTTACACCACACCGATAAATGGTTAGTACAAGACACACCCTAGCCTGGGACCCCTACTCAGAGAGGGAGGGGCTACTGAGAGAAGGAGGGATTACTGAGAGAGGGAGGGGCTACTGAGAGAAGGAGGGATTACTGAGAGAGGGAGGGGCTACTGAGAGAGGGAGGGATTACTGAGAGAGGGAGGGGCTACTCTTTTCCTGAGATAGCATACAAACATTGTATGAGAACACGTTGCAATACTCCCTCTCTATGACTCTCTCTCTCTCTCTCTCTCTCTCTCTCTCTCTCTCTCTCTCTCTCTCTCTTTTATCGCTCAGTACTCCAGCCTTAGTCTCTCTCCCCTTCTCTTTCTCCCTGTCTCTCTCTTCCAGTTAGGCTTGGCTAGGTAAAGCCATGGTTTGTATGTCCGTCCAATCAATGCTTCACCAGAGTGTGTCTAACCGCGGTCTAACCTGGACCAACACTTTGTGATAGGGACCAGGCAAAACCGGCACCTCAGTCCAGGTGCACAAAGGTAAGCCTGCACAAATGCATGCATGCGCAAACATGCACACACACACACACACACACACACACACACACACACACGTCAACTGCAAAGACACACATGCTCACACACACACACACACATCTGAGTCAATTCCAATCACCAGCCAAAACCACCCGACTGCCAATCTCCCATATATCGTTTTGCTCACATTTCCCTGGCCAAAGCAAATCGTGTGTGTGTGTGTGTGTGTGTTTTGTGTGTGTGTGTGTGTGTGTGTGCATGCATACTGTCTGACGGGTCTAGATAAGGTGGCAGTTATCTTATCGTGTTGAGCCGACCTACTCTAAACCCTCGCGAACCTCAGGTGTCTCCACGCCGGATCCTCCCCAGGCCTCCCCTCATTTTCCCCGCCTCACCCTGCTCTCCCTGCGCTCCCCGCTCTCCTCTTCGTTTCCTCCCTCCGACTGAAAGGCCAGCTAAGCTCGCCTCAGCCCGGTTTGCCTCCTCTGTTCTCGCTCCACGCCTCCCCCCCCCCCCCCCGGTCTCTACCTCTTCTCATCCCTCTCGGTATCCATCTGACAGTGTTTGTCATCCTGCCTGTTCTCTCTCTCTCTCTCTTTTTTTTCTTTCAATCATCACATCTTTCTCTTCACATCCTCCTCTCACAATTTCAGTTCTAAATAGTGGCTTTTAACCTCTCCATAGCCACACCTTCATCCTGTTGTTCAAAGTCTTTTTACCATTCCACCATCCTCCATCATCTCTATATCCTCCTCCTCTATCTCCTCCTCTCCTCCCTTGTTCTCTACTTCCTCTCCTTTCTCTTTCTTCCATCTCCAAACAAGTGTAAGCCAACATGGAAGAAACCCCATGGTGGGAGATAGTGTCTTTTATCTTTTTAAATGGCGTACCTCACTCATCCTCCCAAAGCCCAAAAGAGATGACAAGCTTTTCATCAACCCGACAGTCTTCCTCTACAAATTGCAGTCAATAAATTGTTTCATTTGAATTATTAATCGGTGAATTTCGCTGAAACTTGCTCTGATGTCTCCTGTGGAGTCAATCAGCCCGGCTCCCTGCTGCTTCGTCAGAAATCTCTCTTTTTTTTTTATGCCTTTTTCAATCTTCCTCACAAATCACCGACAATCGAGGCACAACGTTTAACTCCTTTCCCTCCCTCGTTCCCTCCCTCGTTCCCTCCCTCGTTCCCTCCCTCCGTTCACTTCCCCGTCCAAACCAAACAGTCTTAGCCGGGCTGCCGGTTTCCCACACCGCTTCGTCTCCCGCAATCAAGGCAGAACAACATTCAGCCCCCGTCCTCCCGAGCCCTCCCAGAGCGCCTCCCCTCCCTCCCTCCCTCCCTCCCTCCATCCCTCCATCCCTCCCTCCCCATCTTCTGCCAAATATGACCGTCTTTGTCAATCTGTCAGCTGCCCTGCCTCTTTCATCTCTTATGCTGGGGAAAAAATAACAGCCTTTCCCTTGGTTTTAGCCCCGATCCCTCCTTCCTTCCTTCACTCCCTCCATCCCACCTCAAACCGAATAAGACAGTTTTTGTCGACGTGCCAGTCAGAGGAGACGACACTATTTAAATTCCCTCTTTATCTCCCTCCTGAATGCCTTGTTGTCTCCTTTCACTCTCTTCTCTTTCTTCCTCTCGCTGCATTTAGGTTTCATTATTTTGCTAAGGCCCCTGCTTCTCTCTCTCTGCTATTCTCTCTTGAGCCATTGAAGGCGTTGACTGTTTTGTTTCACGCTGTACTAATTTATTTCTACCGTGTAACGTTTAAAATGAAACCTGTGCAGGATGAATGGAGGGGAGGGGGAGTTAAACAACGACGACCATTAGAGTCAGAGATGGAGTCGTGTGCAGAAACAACACATTCAATTGTTGCAGGAAAAACCAAAACGTTTTCAAGCATTTTCCAGTATATATCTTTGACATAATGTACAATACATCACCATGATCATGCTTGTTTGGCTCCATTTCATAGTTTTGAAACATTCTACATGCAGGAGTCGACGACTGATGTGTATTGCAGTGAAGAGAGACCTCGGTAGTGACGTCAGTAATACTGCGTAGAAAACTTTATTTATATTTACACGGCAGAACTCATTTCCTAAGAGGCGGTGTTGCACTTCCAACTCACTTTTGAATCTGCAATCCCTGCAGAACACAGACAAAGTGTTGAAAGGACCGGCTTGTTGTCTTAAAAGGTAAAATGCAATAAACCTCCAATCTTCCATTTCCTTGACATTTACCTTTTCTTTTTTTTTTTTTTTTCGTGATTTTTCTACGGGGAAGAACAGCTTCCCGACTCTGTCAGAAGCTGACCTCAAATGAACCCTGTCACAGTCGGGGATGAAGTCTGGTATTTCATATCTTGTAAAAGGTCTTGGCTCCGCTCTGGAGCTTTTGAGGCTTTTGATTTCCCATGAATATTTGATTCCCATAAACCTCCAGTTTTTGGATAGTCGCGCTACGTTTCACTTAAGCAGGATTCCTCTCTTTCAACACGCCGAACCAGCAGCCGCCGGGACGGGCTCATCACCGGGGCGTCACTCGCTCGCTTCCGCTTTGAAGACGCGCTCCGAAACACGAGGCGGTAACCCCGGTAACCCCGGTGGCATCGCGCAACGCCACGCTGGAGGAGAAGAGCTGGTTTTTCTATCTCAAAACTGACAGCTCGACGAGATCTGTTTCCTCCTCCAACATGGCGGCTTGTCCTACAGAACCGCCGGTACTGTACGTGATAGACTTCTGCATCAGCCGAGCTTTCAGGAAGTGAAAGTGCATCAGCAGGCTTGCGGTAACCACATCAGATAACCGTATTGGGAACGGGCTGTTGCGTTTTACCAGTCGGAAATAGGAATTTCTGATTTTCCGATATGTCAGGAATGCAGCATTAGATCACTGTCTCATCTCAGCTTGTTCTGACATGGTGCTCACCATCCTCGCTGCTAGATACATGTGCGTTTATATACATACAGCAGCTCTCCTCTAGTGTGTGTGTGTGTGTGTGTGTGTCAATGTGTGTGTGTTCGCGTGCTACAAATGAACTGCAGTGGCTGCCATGCGTCACACTGACAGCTGATTGGGTGAAACCTTGACCAGTTGTTGAGCTCAGTCTGGGCGGGATCCATGAAGCCATGAACACGTACAGATCAACACAACACAAACCCGGATCTGAACACACTCAACATCCTGCTGCTGGTTTGGTGTTGGTCGTAAAAAAAAAAAAAAAAAACCAACACGCATGTCCCAGAGATCACCTGTCAATCACGATGTGGTGGTGGGCGTGTCCTAGCTGACAGCAGGTGTTTAGAAAAGCGTTCATGAATTGGATCTAGGTTGGATCACTATTGGTATGAAAACGTCACGTAGTATTACTTCCTCTCATCTTCTCTTGTACCGTTCCTCCCCCGTCTGTCTTTCATCCCCTGTTTGTCTCTCTCTCTCTCTCTCTCTCTCTCTCTCTCTCTCTCTCATTCCCCCCTGACATCTTAATTGGAGCCCGGTCTAATAATAGTGCAGGTTGGACCACGCTAAGCTGTGGAAACGTAAAAATGTTTACAGAGGAAAATGCTTAGTGGCAGTTTAAAAAGCCGTATACACGCCGCCTCGCCTGCTGCTGTATACATGGCTGTATCTCCTATTGCTCTCTCTCTCTCTCTCTCTCTCTCTCTCTCTCTCTCTCTCTCTCTCTCTCTCTCTCTCTCTCTCCCCAAGATAAAGCATCTGCTGCAGTGATGTCAGATGACAGTTATGAAGCAGATTATGGGCTTACAGTCTGAACTCTCTGCCTCCACTTTGCTCTCTTAACCTCCTGACATCTTCACTGTCCTTTTTTTTTTTTTTTCTTCTCTTTTTCTCCCGTTTGCTGTTTTTACATTTAAAGCTGCAGTATTGCGTCTCGTATCGCGTCGACACAACAAAACTACCAGGGTGTATCGGGGGAGAAAACACCGCTTGCTTTTGCAGAGTAGGCTTCATTCGCTGGGCTCATCCTCTGTGCTGGTCGCCATTTCAAGGCAGACTGCGAGATGAGTGACAAGTGTTGGGGGCGGGAACAAGGCCACGTGACGGCGGGGAGGAGGGCGGGGCTAACAATATACTTCCTGCCTCAAGGAGAAAAGTTGGACGTTGTAGCTAGAGCCTCTCTCGGGTTCACTGCCGTTCTCTCTCTGTCTCGTCTCTTCTTCGGTCTTGTTTACTCGACTGTTTTACTTGTGCTTACTGTTGTTACAGTGATGTCATGTGTGGTAAACATCTTTCTAATAAAGTGGCGTCTCTCTGGACCCAGCTGGATGAACTGGGGTTGTGTCTCCACCCTCCTCCTCCATCCCTGATCCAATATCTCCTGCAGTCTTTCAGTCTTTTTATTTCTTTATTTGCCTTCAACATTTTAACCAGAGCTTTCTCTCATTTAACTCTCTCTCTCTCTCTCTCTCTCTCTCTCTCTCTCTCTCGCTCTGCTGTCTCCCTCCATCGCCTTAACTCGATCCCCTTCCTTGCTAATAATAGCCCTGGTTTTAACAGAATAGGCTGGGAGCCGGAGCAGACGGGGGGAATGGGGCGACTGCTGGCTGGATTCACATTGGATTTTGTGTGTTGTGCAGCTCAGTGGATCTTTCAGCCCGCTGAGCTGTGGACGTTCCACCGCTATGGTAACCTTTCAGTTTGGACAGTGATGTGCTTCTACTTTATACTCGATTTATACTTTATACTAGATTCTAAAAGGCTCTTGCCACGTTACCTTTATGTGGAATCAAAAAACAGCAACAGATTTTTGTCGACAGGCGTTTATCAAGGCACATAGAGGCCTACAGTAGACAGGAGCGATGGGATGCTAGGGGATGATGTGGAATATATCCAGCTAAAAGTCATGACTCTTTAGTTTCGAAAGCGAAGTGATTAATAGAATTGGACATAATCTCTACAGGCTTGTTGGCCGCCTGTCAAATCGCCACAGAAAAAACAAATGAATAGAGTCTCAACTTTTGGCTGTAATCTTCTATTGCTGCAATTAAAGACAATAAAATAAAGAGCGTCTATTTGTAAGGTGCTGTCTAGGACCAGTGGACACGACACACGCCTCAGCTCTGACTCACTGCTGCTGAGTAACGAGCACCCAGCTTCAGCAGTATGGTGAAAACAACAACTCCCTTATCGTCCAAGTGCTTTTGTTAAAGACATATAACTGAGTATATATATAACTTCTCTGAATCGTGAGAAAAACCTTTTGGATTGTAGAGTAGAAACCCTCCAGAAGCAGTAGCGGTTCCTCCCTGTCGGAGTCGGTGTCCGGCTCGGCGAGGCCCTCCAGGTTGTGAAATGCATCCGGTCCAGCTGGTCCAGCTGTAGTCCGGCCAGCAGTGGAGATGCTGGCGGCGAGCCAGCCGAGTCGCGGCGCGGCGAAAGGCCTGCTGATCAGTGGAGACAATTAAAACTAAACCAGCTCCAGACTAAATTTCAACTCTTTGCCAACAATTTTCGAGCGTCGGATATTTGCCCGGTCCGAGTTTTCCCATGCACGCTGTGGGCTTGTAGCACCGTGACTGAAGACGTCGGTGATATCCTTCATGGACCGGATGGAGCTCAAATTAAAAAAATGACTCATGGCTCAATGGCTCATCTGACTTTTCCCACCCGACTGTGATTATGTGATTATTGAAGGCAATTAAAAAGTGATGATATCTGTGTTTTGATGTGCGGTGCCACGACCAGAATGTAAGCTCCCCAACTCCTTGAAATAGATGAAACATTGTTGAGTTGACGCGTCAGATCGGTGAGTTGCAGTGATGTGAAAAGCATTTTAAGAGATTCGTTTCAAAATGAGATATCGGCCTTTTGAGGGAAAGTGACACCGACATCTTCAGAGTGATTGACGGCAGAAAGTTAAAACCACTGATGGAACTTTTAATGGACAATTGTTCATTTAAATCCTTAGTTGACAAAATGAACAGATATAGACAGGATCCATTATAGTTAAACAGCAGGTAATTATTTCTCCAGAATGGGTATTGGAGTATATATATAGTATGTATGGAGCCTGAGGAGCTGGATTAATAGCCGCGATGTTAAACGTTGAGCAGGACGTGGCCGGCGGCGGTAGCGAGTGCGATAGTTGAGTGATTGGATAATGTTAAAAAGTAATGGCGGGCGTGGAGATCTGAGGCCGGCGTGATGCGGGGGTGTTGAGCAGACATGCCGAGTGTAATTATCTCAACGCTCGCCCTCGTGTCTCATCTCATTTCATTCTTCTGTCGATATTCCCTATATCACCCTGTCTCTCATTATCCTTCTTTATTTCTCACACACTCTCTCTCTCTCTCTCTCTCTCTCTCTCTCTCTCTGCTCATGCTCCCTATCTCTAAACTGCAAGACGGCCGAGGGGGGATTTTGTTTCTGCTGATTTGCTTGTTTTGTTTTTTGTTTTTTTGTTTGTTTTTTTTTGGTCGGCGGTTGTGATTATGTGTGTCTTTAGCCAGTGTGAAACCACGCCTCGTCATCTGGAGAGCCGGAGAACTGCTGAATTGGAAAAGTACAGCTGGTGTCAAGGTCTGGAAGAAGGAGAAAGCGAGGGAGAAAAATGTGTGTGTGTGTGAGTGGAGCGAGAGAGAGAGAGAGAGAGAGAGAGAGGGGATGAACAAGGAGTGGGAGAAAGGGAGAGAGACAGAAAGAGAGAGAGAGTAAACGAGAGGGGGATGTGGAGCGGAGGTGTGTTCTGGTCCAAGAGGTGATGTTTCGCATCATAACACGTTCTGCCGAGTTGCTGCATGGCGGCATCAGCAAATCTCTCCCACCTTTATTTATTTATTTATTTATTTATTTATTTATTTATTTATTTTCCCCCTGCAGCCAGCCAGGCAGCATTTCTGCAAATAAATAAATAGCCTTTCAGCCACTGATTCCTCTAGAGGACCTGAGAGGGGCCAACCTCGGCATTAAAAAGCAACAAAATGCGAAAACAAGCAGAATGTCCTCACGCGATACCGAGGCCACATCCAGGACTTCAGAGGTGAAGCAGCTTTTGTTGTACTCTGGTTTGAACCGAGGGAGTGTTAGTGTTATTGGAGGAGACGCGCTGCTATTAAAGCATCAAATAATCAAGGTTGTAACAGAGTGTCTCCCCTCTCATCTCCATTTAGGAGAAGCTATTTATTCCCCTTCCGGCTTGGATACTCGTGCTGTGGTTAATGGTTCAAAAGTCCATATTGCTATTTCGGGGGTGAGTTGTCTGCTGGGGCATTGATCATCCCTTCTGAGCCAGGAGTTCCTCATCTGTTTCAGCCTGGCAGCCAAATGAAACATTTAGCAGGCCAGTGAGCCATTTTGCTTCCAGATGATTTTGGAAAATTATGATTCACGTTGTACAACCATTCTGTTCTGTGTTCTGTCCCACAATGCTTCAGTATATACATACATATCATTTTGGGTGAAATAATCATTCCTGTTGTCAGTTTGTCAGCTATAGACTAGTCTTTGAAAAGTACGGTAATGTGTTTTAATGTTGTGCTATCGACCATTTTCAAGAGTGGTTGTGTGACATCTTATTTTGAAAGGACACTTCAAACTGTGACTCTGACGATGGCGCTCCTTATCGTTGCTATAAGTAATGATGATGACACACACACACACACACACACACACACACACACACACACACACACACACCTCACCCAACCCCCCCAATGTATACTATTCCAATGGTCTATTCTTGTGTATCCTATTCTTGACAATCCAGTTTTGGAGCTCTGTTGTCAACCCATTCTATTCTATTCCATTCTATTGTAGTGACTTCTATTCTATTCTACTCTATTCTATTCTCCAGTGGGGGTTTTTTTCAGCAGCTTTTAGCCTCTACTCTAGACCACTTCATCAGAAGCGTGACGTGGCTGCGGTAACAGCCGTTTTACAGCACAGCAGATTTGGCTGATGTCCGTGGCACGCTAAGCTAGCATGAAGTAGAACTGGTGTGTGTGTGTGTGTGTGTGTGTGTGTGTGTGTGTGTGTGTGTGTGTGTGTGTGTGTGTGTGTGTGTGTGTGTGCGCGTGTGCGTGTGCGTGTGCGCAGCAGACAGTGTGAGAAGCGTGTAATAGGCTCACCTGTCCCAGGCTGCAGACTGATAGCTAGGTGGAGCGAATGGAAACCAGATGGATGGAAGGACGGATGGATGGATGGATGGACGGAGGAAACGTATGGATGGGCTAGATAAGACGAGACCATATCGTGGGAGGGGATTGGACGGGTATCTATGGGAGGATGGAGGACGGGAGCGTCTCTAGTGTCTTGAATATTAAGGGATGTATTTCAGGTGAAGTTATTCATCTTTTTTTAGATCGGATTCTGAACTCAAATCATTCAACGTCACATTTCCAGTGTAGCGACTAACTCTGGCTTGTTCTTGACAGATTGAAGAGGACGGCTGTGCTCACGTCTCATCCTGTCCAAGGTAAGTTTGCTTTCTTTGCTGCAGTGTGGTTGTTACTGGAACAAAAATTTGTTATGGTATGGTCTGTTATGGTAGTTGTGTGTTTGTGCTGAGTGAGTCTCGTGACCCAGGGGTCCGTGAAACCCATTTAATTTGACTTTTAAATGGACAGAAATGCAACATCCTTTTGTAGTTCTTCTGCTCAACCGTGTGACGATGAATCTGCAGCGTCTTGGAGATTTGAGATTTGTCTTCCAATCTCAAGATGACCGCAGCAACATGAAGAGCAGATGCTGTGAATGAATTGACCGTACATGTGAATGAAGCTGCTGCTATTCTCTAGTAACTGCTTTGGGTTTAGCTGGAAGATTGTACCATCAGCCTCTAGTCAGGTTTGGGCTCATAGACCTCGGAGTGATATCTGATCCTGTTTTGAAGTTGTGAACCGTCTCCAAAATAGGGTCTCTTTCTATCCTTTGCTGACCTTGAAAAGGTCATCCAGGCTTTCATACCGTCTCCTTCAGACTCCTGCAGCTCCCTGTCCTCCGGTCTCAGTCAGGAGTCTGTTAGGCTTTTAGACGTGACCACGTTAGCCTCTCTGATTGCTTCTCCGTTTTAGAATAGACTCCGAGGTTTTACCGATCACCTTCGAGGCTCGTACTTCCCACCTCAGCCTCGTCTCCGACCCGCCCAGTCTGACGCCCGTCAAACGTTCAGGCTGGGATGGAAGGGTCACCGGGCCTGAGGAGATCAGGCTGAACCACTCCTGAACACTTGAGACTTTTAGAAACTTGCTTTATGTAGTGTTTGTATTCAGATTGATCATCTGCCTGCTTGTTTGTTCATTTTATTATCAGTTCATTTCATCGGTTTGGTTGTTTCTGTCCCTGCTCTTCTGGAAAGCTCTTTGAACTTTGTTTTGCAAAGAAAGTTTTAATATTATTATTAATGAGTAGTAGCAGCAGTAGTAGTAGTAGTAGTTGTAGTAGCAGTAGTAGTAGTAGGAGTAGCAGCAGTAGTAGTAGCAGTAGTAGCAGTAGTAGTAGTTGCAGTAGTAGTAATAGTAGTAGTAGCAGTAGTAGTAGTAGTAGCAGTAGTAGTAATAGCAGTAGTAGTAGTAGCAGTAGTAGCAGTAGTAGTAATAGCAGTAGTAGTAGTAGTAGTAGGAGTAGCAGTAGTAGCAGTAGTAGTAGCAGTAGTAGCAGTAGTAGTAGCAGTAGTAGTAGCAGTAGTAGTAGTTGCAGTAGTAGTAATAGTAGTAGTAGCAGTAGTAGTAGGTTTAGCAGTAGTAGTAATAGCAGTAGTAGTAGTAGTAGTAGTAGTAGCAGTAGTAGTAGTAGTAGTAGCAGTAGTAGCAGTAGTAGTAATAGCAGTAGTAGTAGTAGTAGGAGTAGTAGTAATAGCAGTAGTAGTAGTAGTAGTAGTAGTAGTAGTAGTAGTAGCAGTAGTAGTGGTAGTAGCAGTAGTAGTAGTAGTAGTAGTAGTAGTAGTAGGAGTAGTAGTAATAGCAGTAGTAGTAGTAGTAGTAGTAGTAGTAGTAGTAGTATTCTACCAGTGGGGTTTGACATGAGCAGCAGGGGTCCCAGTCAGGTTGAGATCTTCTGGTCCACCAGTGTGGTGTCTCTTCTCTGTCAGTAGCATGACCTCGGGTGTATCTGGTTGTTGTGGTGACGTGCATGTGTCAGCAGTAGGGCGTGTGTGTGTGTGTGGTGTGTGTGTGTGTGTGTGTGTGTGTGTGTGTGTGTGTGTGTGTGTGGTGGCGGGCGTTGAAAGGACTATAAGAAGGGGGATAGGGTTCCTCTGTCCAGAAATGCCAGCGACACACATGTCGACAGTCGGACACAGAAACACAGAAATGTGGACACACACACACACACACACACACACACACACACACTTGGGCAGGAAACATGCAGACGGGAGGACACACACGTAGACAGACAGGCAGATTCCTCGCAGGCCGATGCCAGGCGTCCGTCCTGACAGCTCAGCACTCTAAGGTTACATGCAGGGGAAGTCCAGCGCCACGCTTTGAACTCTGGGAGTTTGTGTGCACACCTTCACTCAGCTGACCTGGAGTCTCCTCGTTTCAAAAGAAGAAGAAGAAGAAGTCTGCATCCTGAATTTGGACAGTTTTGTTTTTTTGCTTTTTCATTGCAAATGATAGATGAGTGAAACTGTTGAGTAAAGTTGCCCCGCTCAGCAGCAGCGGCTCCACCAGAGCACCAGAGAGCCCGGGGGTCCAGGGCCCCGCTCAAGGGGAGGACCGGCCAGATTTCCTCCATGCTGGTCCAGGGACTTGAACCGAGGACGCGAGCCCGCCCGCCCACCCGCCCGCGAGAGCTTCAGGCGCCTGCTGCCAACCAGGTGTAATACAATCTGATCAGTGTGTGATTCTGTTTTCACACTGACTGTAATTGAGTTCAAGTTCAAGACTTTATTGTCCCCAGTGGGACGTTCAGCAGCGAGGCATATGTCCTGTTGCATAACCACCATAAACACACCCATGATTCAGCACAGGAAAAACAGGGAAAGAGATGGATGGATGGATTCCTCTCATCCTGATGCTTGTGATTGATTATCCCCACATGGATGGAGGTGATGCAGTAATATTGGGATATATTATATATTGGGGAATATTGGGGAATATTGGGACTATGTTGCCAATACACTGTTCAATATTGAATCTATATGATCCATTTTGGGACTGAAGTTTCTTCCTATCATATCATTTGTTTTCATTTTCTTCTTAGAGGAAAATGGTATAAGGTCAACAGTGCAGCAATCACACAATATATATTAAAGTGGGATGAGACACTTTCACTTCACAAATCATCTTCAAAGATTCTCTTGAGTGAAGTTTCATGATCTTGATCTGTTTTGAGACGTTGGAGTGAAAGGCGTCAGGCATCAGTCTCACGGACAGACCTGGCTGTATGAAGGTACGTCGGTCCTCTCAGTGGATCAGTAGGTTGCACGCTGCGTTGAAAAACCCCCCAGTGATGTACATGATAGAAGGTCCTCTCTTCACCTCACCCCTCTCTCTCTCTCTCTCTCTCTCTCTCTCTCTCTCTCTCTCTCTCTCTCTCTCTCTCTCCTCTCTCTCTCTCTCTCTCTCTCTCTCTCTCTCTCTCTCCCTCCCCCATCGGCATGCTGCAGGTCAGCGAGATGCTTTGTAGACAGTAACGCATCACTCCTGTGTGTGTGTGTGTGTGTGTGTGTGTGTGTGTGTGTGTGTGTGGGCTTGCAGTAATGTGAGATAGTGTGTTTTGATCCCTCTAGGTCGTCCTGTCACCACACACACACACACACACACACACACACACACACAGCTATTTTAGAGCAGCATTTTCTGTGCTGCTGTCTGATTTATGTTGCACTAGTTTGGAAATTGATTTTAAAATTGAGTTTTAGTTTTAACAAGTATGACAATATTTTCCCCCCTCAGTCTTTCTGGCCCCGACTCTCTCTCTCTCTCTCTCTCTCTCTCTCTCTCTCTCTCTCTCTCTCTCTCTCTCTCTCTCTCTCTCTCTCTCTCTCTCTCTCTCTCTCTCTGTGTGTGTGTGTGTGTGTGTGTGTCGCCCATGAGCTGTTCTGCTCTAATGGATTCAGAAGTACCTGAGAGCTCCTCCACGTTCACTTGGAGGAGGATGTTTTTCCTCCATACAACCTCTAATATGTGTTTTCATTGCCAGCAGCGTCTCTTGATAGCGTTTTTCATATTAGTTATCAGAGCACACAGGAAGATGGTTTTTTTATTTTATTCCCAATGTTATTTATTTATTTATTTTAAAGCAGACTGTTCCTTTCAGCGTTTTTTTTTTTTTTCAGATTTGAAGACGGCGAGAGAATACTCAAATGCAAAACGGGCTTAAGACGTCATTTCATCTTCAAATTGAGTTTTCAGGAAGTTTCAGGAAGCACAAGAGCAAATTTGTTTTCAATTACTTTACGATTTTAAGATGAAATATGAGCTCTGGGTCCATCCGTCCATTTCTACTTGTGACGTCTGATGTTTTTTAGTCATCCTCCCCCAGCTAAATGCTCCAGAGGCACCGGTCCCCGTCCGGCCCCCGTTCTCTTTCACGCTCGGATCATTTTTTGCGATCGCGACGTCAGACTTTGATTTTCGGTCCAGACTCGCGCAGCTTGACAAGTTGCTCACACATGACCTGTCGACAAGGGAGGCAAGCGCTCGTATTAACCCAGCAATCTCTCTCTCTCTCTCTCTCTCTCTCTCTCTCTCTCTCTCTCTCTCTCTCTCTCTCTCTCTCTCTCTCTCTCCCTCTCTCGCTCCCTCTCTGATGATGCACACTGACAAGGCAATATTAACATCAGCGCCGGTCACAATCTCTGCGACCGAGCGTTGCTGACAGGCGGGGGGGTGATAAGCTCGACGTCCCGACCGACCGAGCTGACGAGGCATTATTCCCCCGTTGACGTCGGGCAAAAGCGGTTTTGGCGAGGGCTAAATGGCGGCGTCGACTTTGTAAGATACCTCTGCTGTTGACAAGCCCGGTGGGGTTGAGGAACGGTGTTAAAGCTATTGACTCAACATGTTGACAAAGCGGTCCACGCTGACGGGACGACAAGCCGCTTGCTATTCCGCAGCCGTGTTGGTGTGGCCAGGGTCACTCTGACATCTGCAGTGTGTGTGTGTGTGTGTGTGTGTGTGTGTGTGTGTGTGTGTGTGTGTGTGTGTGTGTGTGTGTGTGTGTGTGTGTGTGTGTGTGCTAGGCGGTGGGGGGGTTAGTCCTGGATTGTAATGACAATAGAGAGGAATTTAACTGGGAGAGAAAGTGGATGGTTTGTGAGGAGGATGGAAGAGGCTGCAGCACTATTGTTATTCTTCTTCTTTGTCATTCTGCCTCTCTCTCTCTCTCTCTCTCTCTCTCTCTCTCTCTGTCTCTCTTGTTTTCATCCCACCTCATCCTCATCTCTCCACGTTTCCTTCCTTAATGTGTCTGATATCCCAGTTTGACTCGTCTGCTCTCTCTCTCTCTCTCTCTCTCTCTCTCTCTCTCTCTCTGTCTTATTTCCAATCCCCCTCTCCATACATCTCTCTCTCTCTCTCTCTCTCTCTCCCCTTGGTGATCTCTCTCCTTCTTTTTCCATCTTCCTCTGTCTCGCCATCTCAGTGTCTCTCTTTGTCTGTCTCCCCCCCCGGTGTTTTTACCCCAGCAGTCTGTGGTCAGTGTTGTCCAGTTGCTAATATGGCCACTCTCAAAGCAGGCTCATTGATTTTAATCTCTCTCTCTCTCTCTCTCTCTCTCTCTCTCTCTCTTTGTCTCTCTCACACACACACACACTTTTCCTCCCCATCTCCCTTTGTCTGCCCCCCCCCCTCCTCCACTCTGTAGTGGCTCTAATTGCGATCAATTAGGAAACTTCAGAAGGCTGAAATAGGAGCTGTGACAAGGGGCATCCGCTGAGCTGGCAGGGAGAGAGAGAGAGAGAGAGAGAGAGAGAGAGAGAGGGAGAGAGAGAGAGAGAGAGAGAAAGGGGGAGAGAGAGAGAGAGAGCAAACAGTGACATCGGAGTGGGGAGGATGGGGAGAGCGAAGGAAGAAGTTGGTGTCGGGAGATGAGCTAATGGTAACGGTGTGATTGATGTGGCTCCAGCAGCTGAAAGTCGCACAGTTTTTCATGCCGGGTATCGATTCCTGACAACCGTCTTGCTAGCCGCGGGGTCCGAGCGGGTTCGAGCCGGGCGCCGGGGTTTGAGCACGCGGTGAAACAAACCATAACAACCTCCTCAAAATGAGTGAGCTGAGTATCACCGAATATCAAACGACACAACCGTGTTCACCCGTCAGACGCTCCGACACCGAAGGGGACGAGAGAGGAAATGATCTGAGTCCAGGAGACTCACTAGGAGACAGTTTGGATCCTTTACGTTTTGATTCATCACTTCCTGCGTTCAAACCCGAAGCCAGAATTGAATACAGGCCAGCGGCAGCGTTTCAATTAGAGGAGACGAGACACTTTCTCTGGAGATAACGAAGAAACCTGGTCAGAGCAGCGCTAAGCTAGTTAACTAGTTTGGTAGCAGTGAAAGTTTCTGCATTTGGCCTTCAACAGCTGGTTAGTATTAGTACCAACCCTCATTGAAGCCTATTGATACTGCTAACTAAAGCAGTGTCGGTTTTTTCCCACTGTGTGACAAGAAGAGTGAAAAAAACAACTCAAAATGTCGAGGTGTTCCTCTGAGACATTTTGACTAAATGGCAAATTCATCTTTAGAAATTTTGGTGACAGTTTTGCTGGAGGAGAGAAATAGGACAGCACGATGAGAAGAAAGAACCAGGAAACAGCAGAACACAAAACAAAATACTGAGACAGAAACAAGCCGACCGACCAACCGACCGACCGACCTACCCTGACCATCACCACCAGCCTCAGACCCTCAGAGAAGACGAGGAAAAACCTCACTAGGAAAGACAAAATGGCAGAAAGCCTTGGGTGGCGGTTCAGAGAGGCACCAGGACAAATAACACAATGTGTAGAAACTTGTATCTAGGGGTTGGTGATATGACTTATTATTTATATGATTTATTATTTCAAACTTTTATCTCGATTACGATTAATGAACGATTGTTTTATTTTGAAATTTGCTTTATTTTGAAAATTGACCGGATGCTGTATGCCGTTCCTGTGTCTGACTTCCTGTCCGGCTTGACACATTCGCTCACGGCTCGCAAAAAACGACCGGTCCAAACCTGTCTGAACACGGCGTTACTGGACGTGACTGAATACCACGTAGTATTTTTTAAGGGGACAGTTCATGAACGCAGTATTGGGGAAAGTATTTGGCCCGTTCATTCATGGGAAAGTGATGTTACGTCTGATGCGAGCACACACACACACACACACACACTCACACTGGTTGCTTTGCTAACTGGCGCTTCTAGACGTTCCTCGTTCTTGTTGCCTAAATAACAATCGAAATCAACGATTTTGAAAATTTGCCACGATTACATCATTAAAATCGCGATTACGATTTATAAACACGATTATCGCAAACCCCTACTCGGATCCCAACGTTGAGAACGGGAGAAACAAAAAGGGTTCGACGGGACGAAGATCACATTGCGCAACAGGTTCCTGACAGCAGAGAGAGACACTAAACACAGACGGCGATCTGATCAAAGCAAGTCAAATTATTACTGTAAAAAAAACCACAAAAAACCACACAACTCACTTTGTCGCCATTAGCGCTGTAATAACGTCATAATAAACGAGTGTGCGAGCGCCGCGTCGCTACCGAAGACGCTCTGAGCGATAACGAAGTTCAGCCGCCGAAGGTTAAAGGAGCCCTCGCGAGCAGAGATCAAGGCGGGCTGATCACCCAGGGAGCCACTGAGCTCAGATCAGATTCAAGTAATCTGATCATTAATTAGGTCTGTGGAGCGCCACGGGAACGGGGGGGGGGGGATCAAAGCAGCGTCTCCAGCCGGGCGTTTTATTCACTCTGGCGGCGTCTGTTTACATGTTCGACCCTTTAAAGCGGCGCGTAGCTTCGGCTAGTTAGCATCAATAACCCCCCCCCCCAGACAAAGATTATAAATAGCATTGTTTTGTTTTTTCTTGCACGGAGGAGAATCGAGTTATTAAGTTAATTCTATATAAATGTGATAAAACATGTGGGAGGTTTTCTGTCTTGCAGTCTTGCTTCTTCTTCATATCACACAGGAAGAGGAGAGTCCCCGGTCTCATGTTCAGCCTGGCCCCGGGGCAGACGAGCCCTTTTATCTTGTCACCGTAATGTGTGTGTGTGTGTGTGCGTGCACGTGTGTGTTATTTGCATACGTGTGCAGGTGTGTGTGTGTGTGTGTGTGAGAGAGAGAGAGAGAGGGAGATGGGAGGATCAATACCAAGCCGTCAGGAGGTCGGCTACTCCCAGGGAAGAGAGAGGGAACAGGACACCCAGCAGAGAGTGGGGAGAAAGTAATGTGGAGGGGGGAGGGAGGGGGGAGGCAGGAAGAAGGCTGGGGGCGGGGGGGGGGGGGGGGGGGGGGGGAGATAGATGGACAGTGGAAAAGAAATTGGGAAGAGAGATAGATGGAGGTGGAGATGGAGAGAGAGAGAGTAGATGGGGCCGGTGATAAATGGACAGAGAGGGGGAGAGAGGGCGAGGAAGACCGGAGAGACGAAGAATAATGGAGGCAGGAAAACACCGAATATGAAAGAGGAAGTCGGCGGAGAGGAGAACATCTGCAGAGGAGGGATGGATGGTGGAGTAGCGGTGGTCTTGTTATTCAACGGGGGAGAGTCGAGGGGGTCGGTGTGTTGCTTTGACTTAAAATGGGGATAAAGGGTGACGGCAACGAGAGGAGAGAGTTCATCAAGGGAGGAGGAGGAGGAGGAGGAGGAGGAGGAGGAGATATGATGGGACTGGAAATGTAACACTGATACTAAACAGGAAACAGGAAACAATTAAAGTTACATTCCCAAAAAAACGACCTGAATTTCAGAAGTGACTTTTATTTTGTCACTTAAGTTCCTGAGTGTCTTTTTAAAAGAGCTGTCCTAATGAGCTGTCAATCATTCTGTTCATCTCATGGATAGAGAGAGCTTTGCAATGCAGTGAAAGCAGGGGCTGATGGGTAAATACAGCCGCCTGCAACTCTGCTCGAGTCCCAACTCATGCACGGACGTTTTCTAGTGAAGTGATGTTTAAATTTTGGGAAAAAGTTTGTCTCATTTTCAGCGTGACTGAAGCCTTTACCCCAAATTGTTGTAGTAACCTTGTCATGTGACGTTCACGTGGGAAAAGGCGTGTCCAATTCCCGCTGCGGGGTTCCCCAAAATTCGAGAGTGTAGT
>JAXDDW010000087.1:1815000-1995687 GCA_034670385.1 Hoplostethus mediterraneus | reverse complement strand
CCAGGAGCATGCTTCAATTTGCACGGCTGCCCTCGCGTCTGGAACAACAGAGCCACCTTTGTGCCCGGCCCTCCAGAGCGCTTGCATGCGGCCCTCCGCAAAAACAACAAAAAAAAAAACGCCCGCATGACAACACGCCACCCGTCAGGGGTGAGCAGAGACAAATGGAAAAGCTAATAAACGACTAATAAGCGAAGGAGGGGAGGAATGCGCGGGGAGAGGTCAGAGGGGAGACTGACAGCAGCTATTACCGGCGGGTCTCCCCCATCCCCCCTCCATCTCTCTCTCTCTCTCTCTAGGTGTGTTCATGTGAGTGACAGGCACTTTGCGCAGGTAGAAGCGTGGAACAAAGGTCAGTCTGTGTGTGGATGGTGCACACACACACACACACACACACACACACACACACAGCTGTAGAGGCAGGCAGGATGGAGCAGAGAAAGTCCTCAAGACCGTCTTCAGATGCTTGGTGGTGTTAGCCCGAGTCACCCACCACCACCCCCCCCCCCCCCCAACCCACCAGGTCATTTCTAAGCCGATAGTAAATTACCACGGCCGACATTCCTCCTCACACCTGAGAGTGTCTCGACAAGAAAGACGCAAAAAACGCAACTCTGGCACTTTTGAGAAAATATGTGCGAATGTTGAAATGGAAACACGTTGAAATTCAATAGGAGAGAATGTGTTCGCCCGCGGCTCCATCCCTCCCTCCTTCCCACCTCCGAGTGTTACTTCCCAGAGAGACACCGTGAGAAGAACCCGCTGTTATTTTTATGTTAGACACTCCTCTACTTTTTGGCAAACTCTCTCTCACTCTCTCTCTCGCTCGCTCTCTCTAAATCTCTCTCTCTCTCTCTCTCTGAATCTCACATTCTTGTTTCGTGAAAGTAAACAATAGTTGAATCAAAGCCACCGTTGTGAGTGAACTGGGCCACCGGTGCAGCAGGTCGCTAAAGGTTGCAAAGCTGAAAGTGAAACCAAACAAAAGTGTGTTCTATAAAAAGAAACACACCGAAGAAAACAATTTAATTTAATTTTCTAAGTTTCCAAGACTGTATAAGCGTATAGCGTGTATAGGACTAGATGTGAACGGATGGAGGTCAAATGCTTGGAGGAGAGAATACAGGTACACGATATTCATCAGCCAGCCCCGCTGTTGTTCAGCCATTGAGTTCAGGTGATAATTGCAGGTATTTGTACACAAGGTCACGGCACAGTGGGAAGAATGGCCCGTTGATTCGATTGGTTCGTCCCCGCGGTGGTGTTATTGTGCGTTGTGTAAAATGGCACAAGTGGCTCTTATTCAGCAGACACACGCTGCAGGGCCCGGCCTTTCTCCGCCGCACAATGGCCCACAATTCCCTGGGCGGTTCTCAGGTGGATTGCCTTTCCCCCCCCCCCCCCCCAATACTTGCTTCAGCGGCTCCTCACCCCAGGACCGGCCCAGCAGCTTAAACCTGCTCCAGAAACACACAGAGAGAGAGAGAGAGAGAGGGTTACTGTTACATACGTACACACAGACACGTGCAAAACACACACACACACACACACACACACACACAAATATGCATGCATGTACACATGTAAACAGACACACACACACACATGGGGAGAGAGAACGCTGCACACATACCGCGCTGTGTTAAATGGTGTTTGAGTTACGGGAAAAAAAAAAACTGGAGAACGCCGAACGCAAGCGCGCACATGCTAGCAATTAGGGGACATTTAGACGTATACTTTCAGCGGCGCAGTCAACTGTGTCAAGTGGAAACCGTACACTGTCACCCAAGCCGGCCGCTATAGAGTTGGCGTTCGCTCTCCTGAGCCAATCGGCCGGGCTCTCCGTTCCCGGGGGCCAACCGTCCACGTGCTCTCCGATTGCGGGCGCGGGCGGGGTGGGTGGGGCGGGTGGGGGTGGGGGTGGTTGGGAGGAGGATTGAAACCCGACGCTTCCCCGAGACAACGGGGCAAACCCGACACTACACACACACACACACACCTCTACACATACACTCGTTATCAGGTTACGCCACTGGTTTCTGCTGCGCACACACACACACAGACGTACTATTTACGTAACACGCACGCAATAGCTCTCGCAAAAAAAAAAAATCAAAAAAAAACGACACACACATTGTATTCCAGGATTGTATTCCTGGACAATTAGCTCAGTAGGTGGCCTTTTCACCCGCCGGTATATTTGATACGAGACGTGCCGCTTTTTTTTTTTTTTTTCCCCCGTCGCATCAACTTGAGCGAGCGTTTTTGGAGTAATTACTCTTGACGCTGACAATCAACATGCCCGTTCAAGCTCTTAGCCTTCCCTTCACCTCCATCGGGTTTGATACCAGGAGCAGACTCGTACCCTGCAGATACACACCGACCCCAGACACGCAGACCGCGGTAGATACGACAGGAAACCCCGACGATGCTGTGAGTAAACATCATTTGAAGGGGGTTTTTTTTTTTCGTTTTTTTTCTCTTGAGGTTGGACCGTGTCACCCTCGTTCTTTACGGCCCAGACGGCTTCCCGTGTACAGACGCAGATAATTATCCCCAGATCCACACCAGCCTCGCTGTCAGGGTCTCTGCCAACCCGCGATTTACCGCTCACTCTGGCTCCTGAAAAACAGAGGGATAGAAATGAGAGAGAATGGAAGTAATTGTGGCGTAATTGTGATGATGACGGCGGGTGGTGGTGGGAGGGGGAATGTTCAGGTTGATGATCAAATCTATGCTAGGCTATTCTATTGTATTAGGCACTGATGCATCCTCCCCTTTAGCCTCCTTTTCAAATTCTGTCTGGTGAAGACCTTTCTGTTCCCAAACGTCATCCTGCAGCGTGAGCCAGGGTAAACTGCAGGACAGAGCCGGGCAGATTTACAGCCACAGGCCGTCCTGATGGTCATCGGCTGACAACGACGGCGGCCCCGTAGTGATTTACGCTGGAATAAATCACCGGCGCACCTCTGCACTGACTGACTGACGGACGGATAGCTCTAAAATACAATCCCACTCACTCAGCGTGCAGCCAGACTGTCACTCCCACGCAGCACGAAACAGACAAAACCTTCAAAAGTACAAAAGTTTGCACCAAAAGTAGGGAGGTCATTTTCTCACATAGCACCAAAGAAAAAGGGTCATTACGTTCATTTGGATGCAACTCAACATTGAGAGGGTTGAGGGGGGGGGGGGGGGGGTTACGCTCCAGATACCCACTGCCTGAGCCAGTTTGAAGACGACACAAGGGGATTTATTTCAAAATCCATCTTGCTCTCCAAGACATCGCGTCCAACAGCGCTGATTTACTAGCAGCCTGGTCTCGCAGAAGAGAAGACACTGTGATGAATCCAATTTCTTCTGATGTCTGTTGCCCAACGCAAAAGAAGAAAAATGTGTGTGTGTGTGTGTGTGTGTGTGTACTTTCTGTCTTTGTGAGAATAAATTTCAGTTTTCGACCTTCCTCAGATTCAAATTAGGATCAGGATCAGGTTAGGGTTGAGGGTTGAGGTGAACGACTTCAGGGTTAAGATTAGAATCAGATTAGCCTCAGGAGGATAGCATGGTATAGTATGACAACATGTGTGTGTGAGAGGGATCGAAGTGCGTCAGAGAGAGTCTGCGGGATTTACGATTTCAAAACGAGTTGGACGTCTCCAGACTCTCTGGATTGATGGATCTGAACAAGCAGGGATTTGGACCGATACTCGATTCTGTCTGGAGTCTGCTTCGAGCGATCCGGTTTACCTCCTCGCTCTGTCCCTCAGCGGTGTGATCTAATTCACCTTTGAACTCCCAACCCCCCCCCCCCCTCCCTCGGTGACTTATGGGAGCCCTAGTCGCCTGTTGCCAACCAGGTGCAAAACTCCACTCTTCCATCCGTCAGCGTGACATGATGGCCGGTGACGCACAACACTCGGTGTCTGCCTGAAACCAGCCAGGAGGTGAAGGGAGATAAGGAAGACGGGAAACGCAACACTAGGAGAGAGGATCCAAGCGAAAAGAGATATAAATGAGACGGGGGGGGGGAGAGAATAGATGAGGGGAAGACGAGGAGGTTGGAAGAGGTGTAGGAACGGAGAGGGACGGTGCATTAGTCACAGAGTAACTCGAGCCCCCGTTGTGGCTGGAGCGGAGGGAGAGTCCTCCTCAGCTGACGGATGAGGCCGGAGCAGACTAGAGGAACACTAGACATGCCAGACATGCCATTTGTCCGTCTCTCTCTCTCTCTCTCTGTGTCTCTCTCTCTCTCTCTGTCTGTCCTCTTTACCTTTCTTTCTTTCTCTCCTGAGCGTTCGCCACGCAGTCTCTCGCTCTCTCAGGGTGTTATATTGGTGTGAAATCTGTTTCCCGCTTCCCCATTTACGTGTGTGTGTGTGTGTGTGTGTGTGTGTGTGTGTGTGTGTGTGTTCGTGTGCATGCTTGTTTTTGTGTGACCTTGGTTTTTACGCTCGTATATGTGTAGTTTCACGTGTGTGTGTGTGTGTGTGTCTTGTACGTGTGTGCTTGAAATTGTGTGTGTCTGTGTGTATCCCATTCTGTGTGTATCTGTCTATGTGTGTGTGTGTGTGTGTGTGTGTGTGTGTGTGTGTGTGTGTCACATGCATGTTTGTTTCTGAGAGTGTGCACATTTCCACGTGTGTGCATCCCCCCCGTGCTGCGGAGGTCCAACCTCCCCTCCCTCCCCCCCCCCCCCCGACTCCCTCGTCCTGAATAGCTGTCATCACACAGCCATAAAGGAGACACCTGTTGCCCCCTGGTGACCCAAAAATACCCGTGATTAACTCAGGTCAACACACACCGGCGTCACACTCTGAAAGATGCTCTCTTTCCTCGGCCTCGTCGGCACATCGACCCAAACAGTCGCTCGCTTTTGCCGACGCGCTGCAGGTCGTGCACGTGTGTCGATTCCCCCTATAGCAAATAATGCGATGATTGTCCGGTCCTCCTCCTCCTCCTCGTTTTCTAAGCGCGGCCATGTGAACAAGAAAAGGAAAAACCCCCCCTTGACTTTGAAGTCGTAATTGCTTTGCAGCGCCCGGGTTGTTTTGACACGGTGTATTATTTGATATAGCGCGGCGCGGCGTTCTGCGGTGTGTCTGATTTCCCTTGATGTGTTTTGTCACGTAGGCTCACGGGGGAAACACGACGGCGTTACCTGGTGGCTCGTGACCCGGTGAGCTGCTGCACTACTAGCCGCTGAGACGTGAAACCTGCACGTGACGAAGGTGTGCGATCGGTGATATGTATATGGGGGCATGCCAGACTATATGGGGCATGCCAGTACTCAAACAGTACTTATAATACAGTACAAATAATCTTTGGGTTTTTTTCTGCTGCTTGGACAGGACAGTTCAGTGTCGGGGTCAGCTGTCAATCACAGAGAAGTACACGCCTCTTTTGTACTCTGGGAAGGAATGGTTGTACTCTTCTTTACCCCAGGTCTGCACACAGCACACAGAATGACAGTTCTTATGCCAAATCTTATGACGCTCTCTCTCTTCCTGTCAAGCTCTCTCTCTCTCTCTCTCTCTCTCTCTCTCTCTCTCTCTCCATCACCGGGAAGGAGAGAGTGTGGCTTTCCTCTAGGTGAGCGCGGGCTGGCGAGGCGGCGTGTGGAGTCTTGCAGGATGACTTCATCACCCTCGCTAGGGTGTTCTTCGTCGTGCACCGCGGGGACGCTGGCGAGCCCGGCGGGCTTCTCAAGACTGTCACCGCGGCGGGACGGCGTTGGCAGGTCCCAAAACGGCCCCCCGGAGAGACCGGCGCGCCACTCTTCTTGCCGCTGCGGGGCAGAATCAGGATCATAAATAAACCAACCGGAGGAGCTTCACTCAAGTTGTTAGTTCTTTTTTTTTTTTTTTGCAATGCCCCAACTTGGCAAGGCTATTATTTCACCCTGCAGTGGATGTGAGCAGCAACTATTCACTGTTAATCTTCTCTGTTTGTCATCCGACAAGCTGGAACGCCTCAGCCTGCCGCGCAACTATGTGTGTGTGTGTGTGTGTGTGTGTGTGTGTGTGTTGGGTGGTATGGAGGGTTGTTCCGGGGGGGAGTTGTGTAACTAAGGATGTCTCCCTCGATGCGGCAATGAGCAGGTGTGGAGTTGAATACTTCACACTGACTCTTTGTCTTGTCTAATCCTCCTCTTCACCCAGGGGCTGAAGAAGCATTTTGATTGTAACGAATGAATCCCCCCCCCCCCCCCAAACCCCCCAACCTCCCACCACCCAGTTTGGAGACACCTTCCTCTTTAAGCTGACAGGTGCTAAAAATGTCCCGGCACATGCTCAGAACCAGCCCTCGGGGGGTTGCTTTTTTTATGAGGCTTTTCCAACGTTTAAATTGAAGAATACGCACCATGTTGCTGCATTTTTGTTTTGCGGCGTTTTTATTTTCTCGTTGTTTTTTTTTACTGCTGCTGTTTCAGGCGCTGTCCTGTAGCTGCTTGTCGAGAAACAATATGAAAGCTATGAGGTAATGGGAAGGGAGAATGCAATAAAGCGGCATCAGAGCAACTGTACTTATAACTTTAACAAATACACCTGTTGGGGGAATTCTTTTGCAGGTTGCAGCAGCATGAAAGCGCAAAGCAACAACTCAACGTTAACATGAAGACGGGACGCAAAAAAAAAAAGACAAAACACGCCAAAAATGCTTATTTTCATCAAGTCTCAAGTTGAAATTCACCTGCCACTCATGCTCACGCTGGCTCACGGAGAGCAGAGTAAACCCGGCTGGATCGTAACGGCTTCAGGTGATCTTTGGGTGATCTCTCGCTCCTCCCCTCCCCTCACCGAGGGCTGCCAAGGAGTCCATAAAGCAGCCCAGCCTTCCCCGACTACACCCCCGGGGTGAGAGTGATCTACTGCGCAGGCTAGTAAAAATGTTTTGCTCTCCCTCTCACTCTCTGCTTCTGTCGCTCTCCATCCCCCTCCCCTCGTCTGTTATTATCATCAGCCAGGTAGCGTTGACTCCAACACGCATACCTTTCATCAGCAGCCTAGCCTTTGTTCCAGTGGGTTTCAAACAGTGCGTTTTCAACACGATTGCGTTTGTCAGCGGCCTGTTGCGTGTGGACATGGCTTCGATCACCTATTGGCTACCGCTCTGGAGCCAATCGCAGCGGGAGACGGCGTTTGCCAGCGTGTGCAAGGTCCAGGACCCGAGCAAAGCAGCGCAGCAGCTGGGGCTAACTGTTTAGCAACACATCCATCACTCAGCTGCGGTGCCACGGAGTTAAACAAGCCGTCTTGGCTGTCTTCTCTCAGATCTGTTTTCCTCTCCTCCGTTGGCTCTTCGCGCGCAATGCCGTCACCTGCTTTCTGATCTCACCCGAGCCCGCATCCCCGAGAGGAAACAAATCCTCATCTCTCACATGACGATGTAACGAACACGCCTATTTTGATTCGGTAGCGATGGAGGAGAATGGGGGGGGGGGGGGGTGGGGGGGTGGAGGGCTCTCTGACCTCAAGCGCCCTCGGGGCACGGGGGCTTTAAAGTGGTTGACTCCACAAATCCAGATGAAAACGACAACACCGCGCAACAACACCAGACACAGGGAAAACACGCGGGCTTGTGTGTCGGAGCGCGTTCCAAATGATGATGAACCGCTCGATCCCGGTCGTAAAACTCCACCGTTATTACTCAGCGCAGTCTAGTCCGGAGCGTCACGACAACGCAAGCCGGGTGCGTAAATCACAACTCACAGTACGTGAGAGGACGGGTGCGTGTGGTTTTTTTTTTTGCGGGGATCAATAAAAGTGTCATTGCCAGCATCATCAGCCTCTATGTGGACACGGGGCTCTCGGTATACCAAAAACCTCCCCCCTCGTTATCAAATGAGAGCCTTAACTGGAAACAGCAGGCTCTCTCTGGTCAGACGGAGAGAGAGAGAGAGAGAGAGAGAGAGAGGCAGAGAGGCGATGAGCTACGAGAGACAAAACACAAACACGTCCCCGAGAGTGAAAGGGCGTCCGTCGAAGCAGCGCTGGGAGAACTTAAGCTAGCGGGAGTGAAGTGAACAAAGCTTCTCTCCAATCAGCCCCGTTGTTGGTTTAACTTAACTCGATCCAGCCATCACCTCTTTATCAGGACGAGAGATCGGGTTTCCATGTTCTCAAGCAGCTTGACCTCTTCCTCTTTCCCCCTGACCCCGCGACGTCTTCATCTTCTAACCCCGCCCCCCCCCCCCCGGCCCCACAGGGCACTTCCTGCGATTTTCTATTCTCAGTTAAGTTTTGACAATTTAGTCCACCTGAAAAACAACCCCGACTCTGTTGCATTGTGCCTTTCTCTCCAGCGTGATGCCCGCATTGAAAAAAACGCGTTATTGTGCTTTTGTGTGTCACTTGAGTGCGGAGACGGTTGCCTTAGGGGGGGGGGGGGGGGGGGGGTGATCTCGTAAGGGAATCGCTACAAAAAGGAACGCCACGCCGTGACACACACCGCTGTCCTCCGGGGGGCCGAAGCCGGGGCGGGTTGAGAGCGCCAACAATCCCGCCAACGACCTTCGCAGCGTGGTGACGGAGCTCCGGGTGGGTCCGTCCAAGCACAACACGGGGCCTGGCTTTCTCGTTAATGCTGAGTTCATCCCCAATTATGCACCAGAACAAGGGGGGGGAGGAGGGCTGGTTTTCACAGGGTGGCACCGGCTCGCAGGTGTTAGCGTTTTAGTGGCTGACATAACATAAAGTCGACTGTGTGGCGCGAGGGGTGTGTGATCTCACAGCATGAGGTAACGGTGGGAGAAGTCGAAATGAAAACACAAAAAAAGCAGAATAAGTCGATAAATATAAAATGGATATTGCAAAAATCAGCATGCGTGACTTGCTGGAGTCGAGGCAGTCGGGGTTCGTCGCATGACTACGGCCCTGTATACGCACGCACACACACACACACACACACACACACACAACGCGGGACACATTCGCTTGCGCTCACCCACACCCACACCCACATGAAGGGAGTTGTTTCATGTGGGTGTGGGTGACGGTCTGCGGCAGAAGGCAGAAGTTCTCTCTCTCATTTTCTCTCCGCCAGAATGCGCTTGGCGTCTCGTCACATTCCCGATGGTTAATTGACGCCGTTTCAATGCAGCTTTACATCACCGAGCTTTATTGTCACCCGCGCTCCAGCTTAGCAGATGTCTCGCCGTTCGTGCCTTCTCTCTCTCTCTCTCTCTCTCTCTCTCTCTCTCTCTCTTCGCGGCTACATATCAATATGCCAGAGAGCGGGCCAGCTCCGAGCAGGTGTTAGCGCTCACGCCAGTGAGATCATGGCTTTTTGCGAGGGAAACATTACAGTTGCTGGAGTAGCTGGTGAGAGATGATGGTGTCGTTCTTCCACACTCCTCCTCCTCCTCATCCTTCATCCCTCTCTTCTCTCCATCTGGAGTCGTGTCTCTGTAACCCATCTTCGATCTATTATCGCGTCATCCATCAAAAAAATATCGCTACAGCCGCTCCGACGTGCTCTTCGTACGCGGGGGCGGTCGCCTCCACCAGATCCATCAACCGGGTTGTTATCGTCTTCGTCACAGGAGTCCTTATTGCCTCCGCAGACCTCCTCGCCCCGGACCGACCCGCCCGACTCACCTGGCCTCCCGGTCTGAAAGTGCTCTGATTGTCTCTCGCCTTTCAGGGCACCTACGGGGTGACTCTAGGGCCGCATTGTCTACCCCCCGGGGTCCTGAGAGGGGATCCATCCCAACCACCCAGTCAGGTGCTTATCTGATGCAATGGACCATTGATCACCTTTTTTACCGCGGCGCTGAATCGACCCTCTGTTCAGCGTTCTGAAACCGGAGCCCGGTAACCTGAAGCCAAGCTAACATACTGCTGCTTCGGGTTCACCGGACCTCCAGTTGTCAGTTGCGCTCCCGTTGTAGTCGGAGGGAGAGCGCATCTGTGTCTAATCCAAGGTGGATCGGATTCAAAGGGGGAATTAAACGGGATCTTTCGTTTCGTTTGAATCTAATTGATGCGTGTTTTCCGCAGCCGGGACTTTCTGCAGAGAATCTGGAGGATGAACGAGGCGTTACGTGACAGCTCTCCGGGTGATCGTCTCACCGCCGAGACGAAGACGCGCTGACGTCACCCCCGAGAGCAAACGCAAGACCACCAAACAATGACAATTTGTTATAGATGAACTCATTTTCACGAGCCGTTCTGTTTAGAAACCCCCCCCCTCCCGACATCCTGAGAAGCCGTCATAAACCCTGACGGACGACTTTTCAACGAGGTTGTAAATATTTATCCATTACACAAATCCAAATTCCATTAGGGCGAGTAAACATAAATATATTTCTTTCCCAAGCAGGCACATATACCAAATTAAACAATGAAATGCTGACGAAAGGGGTTCGGTTAAGTGCCACCATATGGTCAGTGGCGGGTCCCTCCTCCTGACAACAGCTTGGCTCTCTTCGCCCCTTCGTCTCCGAACGCGAACTGCATGTGGCGCTCCCACCGACGTGGCATGCAGAACACAGGACGGTTTGTAATTTGTCACAACTGTGTTAGAAATGAACTGATGTGTTTGGGGTTGTGGAAAAACATCCACCGAAGGAAGGAAGGGAGGGTGGGTGGGAGGGTGGGGGGGGGGATGAAGGGATCGGTATGTTGTGGGTGTCAGTGGTGCAAGAAACGCCTCTTACGTGACTTGCAGATCCCTTGGTGAAGAGGTTTACGTTCGTACGCCTGGGCATTGACCCAGTAGCAGCGGAGCGGAGGCAGATGGATTTTCAAAAAAAATGTCTGCCTTCAAGTACTAATCTGCAATGTTTTCATGGAAATAAATGTCTGTGGAGAGTTGCAATTAGTGATTTAACCTCATGAAAGCGTTTATGCAGGAAGTGATTCACATTTCTGGTTGTTTGGAATACACAGAAGAACTGTTAGCATGAGCAGCGATAGCCACCGTGGCTGAGCGGACACAGAAAAGAGCGCAAACCTACAGAAACTTTATCAACAGATAATAATAAAGGGAAAAGACGTCACGGTACTGGACACAGTTTGATTGACAGGTGATCTGCACCAACGATATTCACCAAAATCAAAACACAGGATTTTGCTGATTATGTATTTTTTGCGCCAATTATCCCAACATCAGATGATCTCCGGGGGCTGTCCCCCCCCCCCCCCGTGTATACACGCTGTACCTCGGTGAGCTCAGCGGAAGAAGCAGGCCAACGCGGCCCACACCACCACAGGGTCTCATTTGTGTGCTGGGGAGCTCATTAGCGACTGTTCGGTCCATTACTGGTTCCGGACCTCGTGGCACCAAACAGTCTGCACCCTAGCAGCTAAAGGGGTGGGGTGGGGGGGGGTAGATGTTAGTCCCCTGTGCTCGCCTGAGCAGATAGCATCACGCCAACAGCAGCAGCAGCAGTTAGAGTCTGAAACCTAACCACCGGCACCCCCTCGCACCCCCCCCCCCCCCCCCCTTTAATTAGGCCATAATTTTACTGTAGACCACAGTGTGGAGACATGGGCCATGGGGGAGAGAGGGGGGGGGGGGGGGTTGGGGTTTAGCGGTGGTTCCAACTGCACCATTAAAGGATTTCAGCAGCTTTCCCCGGGTCACGCTGCCATTCGTTTGCACCACAAACGTTGAGTTTAAGTGCAGGTTCCTCAACGTGATCGATGGCTTCGTCCTGTAGATCGATTTCATTTAGAGAGCCGGGTAAAGGACAGTCGCAATCGCTAGATGGAAAATATGGTTTTGCCATCGTGTTGGAGAAAAGCGCTTAACCCCCCCGAACTGCAACCCTACCCCTTTAAGAATGTGAAAATGGCTAGATTACCATCTCGCCCTTCATACTATTTTAACTGGAGCCCGTCCCACAGGCCTATTACCGAGCGCAACAATGTGCCCCACTGTGTAAGCAATGTTTGCACACACACATATGTACTTTTCACACTTTTGCACACACGGGGCAACTTTAAACTGATTGTCTATTCACTGAAACACACACACACACACACACAAAATGCTAATGCTGCCACATTTTGTCAGCGTAACTCAGCGATTTCAGCTCGAACTTTTTCCCTCAATCTGGCAAAAAAAACACAGATAACAAGCACATACCCCAAAACCTCACACCTAACGCAGGAATGCTCCTCTGACCGACGGAAAAACGCCGCTCCCTAATTGTTATTTTGGACTGTAATTCTTCGAGACGGAGCAGGGAACCGCGCTCGACCACAGCGGTCCCAATGTCGGTGAGAATGGGTGTACCTCAACGCAGCCAGATGATTAACGGGGACGTAAATGATACCGTAGTAAATGGGCCGGCCTGTTGTTGGACAACCTCTGCAGTTAATGGCTTTTATACTCTATGCATTCTTTCATGGAAGGAATGCAACAGGCCGAGCTCACGTCGCCAAGAATTACACTGGCCCGATCTCTCCATCCCTCTCTCTCTCTCTCTCTCCCCCCTCCCTCCCTCAATGTACAGTATCTCCCCTTTTCTCTCTCACCACACACATTTGAATCGATCAGCCGTTTTTTCCATGACTTTGTGGTTCTCCTTGAGAATTGCACAAGCGTGCATTCATTCGTGCATACAGGCTAACGAGCTAATGTATGAGGATTTGTGCATGTGTGTGAGTCCATATGTGTGTGTGTGTGTGCGTGTGTGTTACTATTTGCGCAGGCGGTTTAAACACAACATGCTGGTCTTTTTTTGTTTTTTTTATTGCTAACACATATTTCACAACTTTTCCTGCCCTGGAGCTGGAGGAAGACCAAACATCCTCCGTCGTAAATTTTCTCCCAAAGCACAACCTGGAGAGTATACCACACAGGAAACTACACACTCGGCGTACACACACACACACACACTCACACACACAAACAGAAATAGAGAGAGTTGGGGAAAACGAGAGAACATCCCCACCACAAGCATAATGAAGAGTTTCATTGCAAGCTGAGATGTTCACCATTTTAAGACCTGAAAAAAAAGAAATGTTCTGGTAGATGAAGTAGTTTGTGATGAACTTGAGATAAAGTTGTTTTGCTAGAATAGGACTCTTCGTATGGATAAACATGGTATCAATCATAGCGGACCGTGCGTGTGTGTGTGTGTGTGAATGCCCGCCTTCACTTTCAACCGCACGCTGGAGCCGCGTGAGATTCAAGGGGAAATCAAATCTGGGGGAATGTCTTCGGCTCATTGCTCATCTTCGGCGCGCCTGCCCAATTAAATGGATTCAATTTATCAGACGTGATTCACCCCCAACACAAACTCATATTTACCTCAGCCGTGATTGATGAGCATCGTTATGGTGATTCAATCTGGTCGTATGACGGCCATCTTTGTCTCCACAATGGCTCTCTGTGTTTCTCTGCACAGTAAATTAATTCTCATGTCTGCATGTGTGGGTGAGAAAAAAAAGGGGCTTTTAATTTGATGTGGGGAGGAGGTAATGCGTGCAAGTGTGAGTGTGTGTGTGTGTGCGCCTGTGAGTGTCCCAGTGTATTGTGTTGTGTGTGTGTGTGTGTCCGTAAACAGACAGACTCCTGCATTTTCAGCATTTTCCGTGGCCTTTTTTTAAACATTTTTAGCGGTTTTGGTTTTGGACTGGAGGCTGTGGCCAGCGACTGGACTCTCCGGGGATTGTGTGGTCAGCTTTTTTGTTGCAGAACGGACGTTTTCCGAGCTCTCTCACACCGAGGCGTTGGTGAGGAGCCAGGATAGTGTGTATTTGTATTGTCCTGTGTTTATTTGGTTTATTCTGTATTTTTTTGGCTTCGTATTATTTTATTTGGCTTACATATACATGATTAATATAAGCCGCTGGGGGCGGGGGGGGCGGGCTTTTGTGACGACACCCATGTTGGGAAAGCCGTGGAGTCATTGCCCACTGTTCATTATGTTCGTTTTAGCTTGTTTATTTGTGCTGGGAAAAGACATAAAACGAGTCAGACTGACGCCTGACGAGGCACATTCAATAATAAAGTGGAGAAACGAGGGGCGGGGGGGGGGGGGCGGGGGGGGGGTGGAAAGAAAGGAACAGGGGCGTGTAACTGAGAAGGTCAAGACACTCACACACATACACACAGAAATCCAGTTCATTGAGGATCATATCAAACCTGTATGGTCTGAATAATGTATGTGATATGATATGAAATATGATTTCCAGGGTGTTTTTATTGTTGCATTCCTGGTGCAGGGTCGTCTCCCCGCGGTCTTATATACCGAGACCCGCTCTGCTGCCAGAAAGTATAAATCCCTGGGCTGAGCACTAATTGCGTGATTTAAAGCGTAGCTGGTGAACACCTCGACGAGGCCCCGCGCCGGCTTACTGGACATTATACAGGCAGGCCTGCACGGGGAGCGGAAGATGGGAGGACGAGGGGGGAGGAACTGAGGGGAGGAAGGGGGTAAAGGAGGTTACAGTTACTGATATGAGACCTCGGTGGTAATGGGCAGCACCTACCTGATTAGGTTAACATATGACCAGAGCCCCCTCCTCTCTCTCTCTCTCTCTCTCTCTCTCTCTCTCTCTCTCTCTCTCTCTCTCTCTCTCTCTCTCTCTCTCTCTCTCTCTCTCTCTCTCTCTCTCTCTCTCTCTCTCTCTCTCTCTCTCTCTCTCTCATGTGGATTTCCCATTTAATGTCTTTTTAACAGTTGTATTATGTTCCACGTGATGATAAATGACTGTGTGCACTGTCCTGTCTCGTGTCACCTACAGAGTTAATGGAAAACAACTTAGAGCCGCAGGTGAACTCACTCCCGTCTCCAGTACAGGTTCTGGTGTGAGGCGACTACACCGGCCCGGTCACTTCTAATCTGCGGAAGTGTACGAGCTCCACAATAAACCCCAGGAAGTCGCTTACTTATTTTTCCAGAACTCCTTGATCTGTATTTTTTATTGAGACGTTGATGAGAGAAAGCCGATAGAAATAATAAAGGACAGTAAGTGTTAGACACCACTAGAGATTGGTTTCTATTCACAGGGAAATAAGACCCTTCTGACAGTGCTCTCTTATTATGGAGACACATAACAGCCTCACCCTTTGAGCCCTTGAGTCCTTGAGTCCTTGACTAAAACCCCTAACTGTTTATTTCATTTCGCTGACTAAGTTGGAAAGGAAATACAAAATAAAGTGTCTTCACGAGGCACGGCGCCACCAGACACCTCATGAACAGCTACAGCATGTCTCGGAATACAATCTACGAGTGTTTGAAACTATAGATACAATCAACTTCAACCATATTTTTGTTAGCCGGTCATGATGTCATCCCCTCTCCTCTCAAAAATCTTGTTTATCGCTATCTTTTTTTCTGTCGTCATCATTTTCCAAACACTTCTTCTTCTTCTGGCATGTTATCTTACTTTTTGACCCGGAGACCTGAATGAAAAGCATCATTTAGGTCTCCGGGTCAAAAAGTAAAACATCTTTTTTTGTTCTGAAGGCATTTTTATATTCTTTTACATTTACTTTACATTTTCTAGGTCTTTTCGCTCCACAGCACATACGAGTGCATAGGCATTTACTTTAGGAGAGAGTAAAAGAGTAGGGGGGGGGGGGGGAGCCATAAGAGAGGAAGTCAGATTAAAGAGTTTCCCAGTTAGCGGGCTACGGCTCTCTGGAGATGCTCTCTTGTCACTCCCGCTAAGCGCCGGTCCTCGAGGAGTTCTAAAAGCTCCCACAATCCACCTCACCACACTCATGGCCATGAGGTCTGGGAAGACCATAAAGCCTTTTTTACAAGGTGCCATGAAATAAAAATGCAGGGAGAAAAGAGAAAGAAGGGGGTAATATCTAGGAAAAAGAGGAAATCTCTCTCGTTTTCTCTCTCTCTCTCACTCTGTTGTTTCTCACTTGTGTGTGAGTGTGTGTGAGTGTGTGTGCGAGTGTGTTTGAGGCTGAAATGGGTGGGCTGGTGAGCCGTTCCCTGTCTGCCATCACCCATGTCTACTTACGCACACTCTGGGCCTCAGTGGGAATGAAGAGGGGATTATGGCTCTGACTGATCCTGGAGGGACACACACTTAACACTACTGTAAACAACGGGGCCAGTCGAGTGGTTCACACCGAGCTGACCTTCAAAGGTAAAAGCGGGGACACGCTGCGGCTGCAGAGAGGCTCACAGTAGTCCCGTAAAAAAGCTGGGTAGGAGTAAGAGCGCTAAACGCCGCTGCCAGGGTTGGGGGTTCCATTCCTGCCGGGGGCCACCCGTAAGAAAAATGGCGGCGCTGTAAAACACTTTGGGATGAAAGCGACCGCCAAACAGCCTGTCGTCACTGACAGGGGAAAACCTGCTCATTTCCAATTTTGACTTTCATGTTTTAACTTGAATTCAAGGATTACATGGTATGCATTGAGAAAGTTCTGGGCTTCAAAAATGTCTGTGCTGTTTTTGACTGAATGGATCATTTTGTTGCTGATGAATCTGATTGATTTTGTGTTGAGATAATGTCAGTTTGTTAGTGTCTAGTAGAAGCTAGATGTAGTGGCTGGTAGTTGCAGGTTAAAGGAATACTTCACCCCAAAATGAAAATTCAGTCTCTCCCCGTGTCAGTCGAAACCGTGTTGAAGTTCATACCCGACACAACGAGTCAGCCCCCGTAGTTCCATCTTTCTTCTATCCACGTTTTTATTTTTTGGACCCGTAAAAAATGTCTGCTGTGTTTCTGGCGGTCCCGCAAACTTCAGTGGACTTTCATCTGACATGGGGTGAGTAGGTAATGAATTTGTTTCATCATTCATCTATTCCTTTAACATTACTATTGGTTGTGTTGCTAAATTAGCTTGCTGTTAGCTAGCAATGCCAAATACCAGCTGTTAGTTCAGGTTAACTGAGCTGAGTGGAGGTCAGGACTGAAGACCGAAGTCACCTGATCATCACACTATTCACTTTTACTCACAATGTTACTGGGTGGATCTACAATCTTTTCCCAGTATCTCTCTGGTTCCAGCCTGTTGTTATATTATTTGCACGCAGCCAATTTTCTCCATGATGGCGCCAGTTGTGGTTGCTAGGAGACTTGTGACGTAATTGCAAAGCCTCTATAGAAGATTTCTTTATGTCTCGAAGTCCAGTCCCATCAATTAGATATGATTTTCTTGACATCTGAAATCGTTTTTTTTGCTTTACAGTGAATTCTCCTCCAACTCTGCAGGGCCTATTCTTCTTTTACCCCTTTTGTTTGTTTTCTCACCCTCACTCTCTCTCTCTCCCTCACTCTCTCTCTCTCTCTCTCTCTGTCTCTTTCGATTAGGGAGGCCTCGAGGATTCAGCGTAATCGCCTCGCTCAGAGGAATGGGATAAAGCCGAGTGCGTTCCAGGAGAGGGGAGAGCGAGATGGGGCTTAGTGATGTTTTTCGCGTGACAGAGGTTCATATAAAATGATTTCGGCCCATAATTTGCTTGGCTTGGGTCGGCTCCAGGAGGGCCAAGGAATTTTATTCTGCTGTTGGAGTTGGTTGGGGGGGGTGGGGGTGGGGGAGCTGGGGAAGCACAGGAACCTGCCCTACTAAAACACCCCACACAATATGGTTCACATTTTTCTCCCTCATACTAAATGTACCATGAATTATCTCGCTTTCCAGTCGGAGGGGGGGCGGGGGGGGGGGTGAAACTTTGATTTCCTCTCGTGTGTGCAGCGCTGAGATCTGTGTGCACACCACAGAACAAATCTGACAAGGTCTAGCTGCCAAGCCGACCTGCAGAGTCTTCTTCTCTTCTTCAGACCTACTCCTCCTGTACTCCTATAGGTCTGGATAAACAAATGCCCCCCCCCTGCCCCCCCGGGTCAGGAGTCTGCCTGTCTCTGTTGTTTTACTTGATTGTGTTTGCAGCACCACGCAGTGTGCAGAACATTCCCACTTGCCTCTGCTGTTGACAGCCAAGGCACAGCATTGCACAAACACAATAAATCACTTTTGATAATAGTGACTCATCTCACACCACTTGCTTTTTTTCCCAGCCTTTCCAGTAGTTGACCGCAGAGCAGTTCCAACATAAGCATCAAAATAATCATCGTCAGTCCAGCTCATATTAATAGATTTGGTTGATCTGTGCCGTGCGGTTTCTACTGCGTTGCTTGCGTTCGTTTTGCGCTCTGGTGCGAACGAGGCTCCGCAGTTGTCGCGGCAACGGCCAAGGAATGTCAGAGAAGCGCCGACGGTTTATTTTCTGAGCCCTCCGTGGCGTGGCTCAGCCTAGCCTAGCCTAGCCTAGCCTAGCCTGGCCCGGCATGGCTCACGGAGCGGTTCGGGAAGGGCCTGTCACTACAGATGGTAGCTCGGTCGGTGCCAGCGAGAGGGTCTGAAGGCCTGGCTGCTGGCCTAGAACCACAACCTCTGACAGGCTCAGCCTCGGGCCGTTCTACCCCAGCACAAAGCACCTTTTCAGGGGCCCTGTCTCCCCCCCCCCACCCCCCACCTCCCTCAGCCAGGGGCCAGCCACCTCATAGAGCCTGGGAGGGAATACACTCTCAGCAGAAATGGGCTCAACCCTCCAGATTCATATTTTCCCCCCCCCCGACACAGACGGAGAGGAACAGAGAGACTTTAATCGATGTATGGATACTCTACACAAACAGCAGGACAGTAATGTGTAATCCATCATATTGATCATGACGTTGAGGGAGCCCGACTACAGCGGTTTCACTCCACTGAAGAGGAAAACACATTCCTTCACACAACAAACTGTGTGAAGTGGACAAATGTGTCGAGCCCAAAGGAGAGAGATAGATGCTAACCTGCACATGAACCTGAATCAAAGTGTGTCTGTGAGCACAAGCCTGCAGCAAACCTCCAACTGTTTGCTCCTTCCCTGCATGTCAGAACGGCCTCAACGCACTCCCCACACCCTTCATTGTCTCAGACTGAAAAAGTAACAATCCATAACATTACACCACTTGGCTATTGGCAGGTGGCAGCAAGAAGGAGGGAGAGAGAAAGAGGGGAGAAAGAGGGAGAGAGAGAGAGAGAGGCAAAATGTGGCGGTAAAAAGCTTTGAGGTAAGTGATTAAGTCAGAAGCTGTAATTATCCTGTCTTGCCTGGGCAGGACAGAGCAGTCTCTTGTTGTTGCGGAGCAGGCGGGAAGGTATAGAGGCATGTCACTCAGTGAACACTTTTATTTAATGACCTCCTTACTGTAGAGAGAGAGAGAGAGAGAGAGAGAGAGAGATTCAGAGCACTAAGAAAGGCATGTTCCCTTTACTTGCCCTCAAAGTTTCAGCAGCAGACAATTACCCCAGAATAAAGGCCCTTTACCCGCCATTCAGGTTACCAGGAAAAAAAGAGGGGCGGTATAGGGAGACACAAACACCGGCAGAAAGAGAACCAACAAACGTTGAAAGCGTGTTTGAAATTGACAAATTGAGTAGTGGGGTGGGGGGGGGGGGGGAGGAAGAGGGAAGTGAACGGTACTCGTATTGAGAGAAACACTGGCCTCCTTGTTAGCTAGAAAGAGTGATGTAGGTGAAGGAGGGGGGGTGGGGGGGGCTGTGTTGTGATTTATACCCCTCGTCTGTCACCACGGCATTGTCACGGTGATCATTCATCATTTAGATTATGAAAACAGTTCACCTGGCAAAGGTAGGCAGCGCACCGTGCAGCTGAGTACGCAGCGGTGCTGAACTCAGTAAGCATAATAGTAGTTAGACTCTGTTCTGTGTTCTCATACTGCAGCCATAGAGGGACATCTGGGTTCTGCTAATGTAACTACTATGCATTTTTCTGGGATATGATGTGGAAAACAAAATAGCAGGAAAAAGGTAATCTCCCTTCAGAAGCGGAGGGGAGTTAAATGTCCCTGAAATCTTGAAAAATATCCGCGTTGACGTTTGAGGAAGCAGGGCTCAGACAGAGGTAGCTCTCAATGTGAATCGCACATATGACCCGTCTCTCCTCCGTTTCACTCTCGGGGACTAAAACAATACTAGTCCCCCCCCCCCCTCCTCTATTCTGCTTCCTCTCTGCCTAGTCCTCGTCCACCTCCTCTCCCTCCTCCCCCTCCCCCCCCCCCCCCCCCCCCCCCGGACCCCTGGGAGCCATCGCTCCGATGAACTGCCCTTCTGCACAGTTTCAATTAAACATCATTTATGGGCACTCTTTTTTTTTTTTTTTACAAGGGTTTTTATTGGCCCGGGCCTGTGTTTACTCACGACAGTAACAGTGCTGGAGTGGTTAACTGTCCTGCATGTAGACAGCCATATATCTCCATCCAGCCTGTCTCATGACACAGAGGCAACAGACTCCTTACTGTGTGCTGTACGCTAACAGGCCCGGCTCTGTCCTGCTGTCACTGAGAAACTGGTCAATTCAACTTGATGTGGGAGAAGAGCTGCATAGCAACTGCCTCTTAAAATGATGCAGTAAAATAAACAGGGTACACACAACTCAGTTGGGGTAAGGCACCCCGTTAAAAATCTCTCCTACAGCCATTAAAATTAAATAAATAAAGTTAAATTCAATGAAATTCAATTCATTTCAAAATAAGATATGAATGAGATGAATGATAAGTGAACTGCTGGCATGAAAATAAAGGATGGATTGTGTCTTTCAAAGAGTTACTGATGGATTTCAGGAAGGAAATGTTTTTCCAAAATGGATATGAAGCATTTTGAAATAAAACACTGATTTGGGATAACAGAAATGATTTAGTTTTGAGGTTTGATACGACACAGAAACCTGGAGAGAATCGCTGCAACCCGCTGGTTTATACATTAAGGTCAATATTTCTCATAAAACAAAAAAAACTTGGTCATAAGCACAATTAATAACCCATGTTTCACACCTTGGCAGGACATCACTGGTACGCCTCAGGGTTTGTGACTTTTGATGTCAGCGATGATGTCATCACTGCAAGACAAGACATAGGGGAGTTAGCCTGACGAGTGCTGAATGCTGTGATTGGCACCGCTGGGCAAGGGAACCTCATGACTAAATCTGCACTAATTCAGAGTACACACACCCAACGCTGTAAAACATGTCATGTAAGCCCAGTGTAACAAAACGCCGTCTCCTTTTTTGTGGGCGATGCTTGTTTAAACCTGACCGAACGCTATTTAACGGGGCGAGTGAAAACGCCTGTCCTCGACAAACACCCTTTCAGTTCGGTTCGACTCCGCTATCTCAGTCTAAACAACTTCCATCGCTCACCGCAGACCTCGCAGGACACCCAAAAGGAAAAGTGGAAATCTTTGACTTCCAATCGCTCAGACACAATTGCACCATTAGCAAATGTTTAGAACAGGGCAACAAACCACACACACACACACACACACACACTGTCCCACGAGGGGGAAAAAAACACACACACACACACACACTCGTGTTGTTTATCCTTCCATGCTGAACCAGACACGGTGCCTTGCAAACCCTTAATCAAACACAAGTAGACCCCTCCCTCCCGCGGGGCGCTGACCTAGCGATGAACCGTTCATTATCTGCTGCTCAATACAAATGGTAGGTTGAGGAACACCGAGCAACGACCCCTGTGACCAATCGTGGGACGTTTCTGTGAAATACCCGGTTCGGGGGGGGGGGGGGGGGGCGCAAATGTCTTCAATACCAAAAATATGAGTGCGATCGCCTCGTAGCGGCCTCTCTCTCTTCGGGGGAGAGAGAGAGTTATGGGTCGGATTAAGCAGTGGGTTTGGCGGTCGCTGCTGGTAAAAAATTAAGCATTGTTAAACTTTAAGTCACCCTCTAAGTACCCTCCCGCCCTCCGGCCTGCCAAGCCCCCCCCCCGCCCCCCGCCCCCCTCCCCTCGGTTGCCGGGGTCTTATCTCCAGTGGATGTGGGCTCCTCTGGCTTCACACAAAGCCTCATGTTGACATTCCAGAGGACCAAGCCTTGTGCAAACACACCAGCCCCCACCAGATGGCTAGGGGAAGGGAGGCGAGGGCTATAGGACGAAGGAGGAGGAGGAGGAGGAGGAGGAGGAGGAGGAGGAGGAGGACTAGGAAGGACAAGAGGCAACAACAGATTCAGAATGAAAAATCACCCAAGGACGAGGAGTGACGGGGTGCCCTGCCTGCCTGCTGGGGAGAGGGTCCGCCCTGTTACCGGACGGTCCCAGGCTGCGTGTCCTGTCAAAGTGTCCTTGAGCGAGACACGCTCACTCAACGTAGGTCGCTTTGGATATGGACGCTGCCTAGTCCTGAACTTAAAGCGCTCCTCCTGCATCCTCCCCTCCTCCAGGTCTCCCCCAAGTCACCCAAAGGCCCATATTTGAGGGTCGCTGGGTTAATCTCCAGTGTTAACAAGCCGTAGTAAGCCCCCTAAAATGAAAAACTCATTTAGGACTTTGGGGGGGGCTGTGTTTATCAACGACAAGGCAAGGCAAGTCTTCACCGCTCGACGAGCCTCGGGGCCAGTTGAGTAGAAACAACCCATCAGAAAGTATTTGGTACCGCAGCAGACGTGGCAGCAAAACCACATCAGTTAATGAACTACTTTTAGGGAGACTCGCCAAAATGACACCAAACTAAATGAGGACATGTGAACTCAGAGATGTTAGCGTGACCTAGTAACACTGTGCAAGGTAAATACCGTGCCAGGGGAACTATGCAGACTATGATCAAGGGATGTAGTGGGGGGGGGGGGGGTGAACCCAAAAAAACACACTTTTTTAGGCTGATCTTTATGTCCTTAATCCATCATAGTAGTATCAACATGATGTAAGTAGAGGGAATATTTAAAAAAAGGACATAAATAAATGCTTTTCTGGATTTGTGTTTGTACTGGTGGTGTTTGAGGACCAGGTCGTAGTGTACCCGCCTGTTTATTTACCACTATATCACCTCCAATATCGATGTGTACATAACAACCGGCACTCATATTGTCTTTGGCCGTACCTCAGCAGGCGTCGCATCACATTACAGGCGTCGGATGAAGTGAATCTGTCTCCGCTCACAGCAGCGATGGGAGATCAGACGGTTATTTGTCAAGATAGAACAATCTAATCCTCTATTTGGTCTCCCTGAAGCCCCCTCCCTCCCCCCCTGGTCTGTGTGTGCGATCAGCCTACAGCACAATAGAGAGCCACTCTGATAAAAGTGCGCAATAGTCAGTGTGGATATCCGGCCGCCTTTCTCTCTCTCTCCCCCCCCACCACCTTTGATGAGGGGGGTGTACGGCGCTGTGGTTTATCCTGCCACTCTTTCTTTCCAATCCTCCTCCAATCCTCCAGGGCTCTGGGTTGCTTTCTTCCCCTTATTCTATGGAAAAAAGAGGAATGTTTTCTGACTGACTGAAGTGACTCTTCCCTCCGAGCCCTTTCAGGTTTCCGGAGACATGAGGGAACACGTCTATTGGAGGAAGGGATTGTGGAATGGGAGTGTAAGCGGGGGGGGTGGATGATTCATAGCAAGTTGAAGCCTGGTAATTGAGGGAATCCAGATTTATGTTGAAGTAACACAAAGATTTTTTATTTTTTTTTTCCACTGACCCCGCCCTGCTCAGAATCTATATGGTGCTGTTATTTTACTGGATAAAGCGCTTTCATCAAAGTGTTGATTGATTCCCAGATGAATACGACTTGGTAAGAACACCAGCGTGCACGCCTCGTCCTACGCGACCCTGCGAGAGGTCTACCGTCACACTGTGAGAACGTCAGTGGTTGAGCTGCATAAACCCCTGTTACGAAATACGAGCACAGCCAACCTTGCAATCAATCACACTCGCTAATAAATCAGCTTTGATTAGCTTACGCACCATCAAATAAATCAACCACTCTATCTGCCAAATTAAATCTGATCTGATAAGAGAAAAAGGGGAAATCAATCAACTAATCGGAGGGCCTATCAGTCTGCCAGGATGGGAACAAAGACTCTTTGTCTGATCAAGAGTCGGACAGATCCAGACACAGAGCCGCACTGTCACGACGAGGATGACATTCCTATTCATTAACGAAATTGCTTTGCCACTTGCATAAATTCCAGCACCTTAACATGATTGGCTCCCACTGAGCTCGGCACTTCCACACGAAGACTCGGTCTATAAGGACAGTTGAAAGTTGAAATCTACACAGATTCTTACGTAAAAACACACCAGGTTCATCAGTCCACATCACAAGAGCATCCCATCTCGCTGCTTGAGAGCCTGTAGATTTGCCTTGTTTAGCCACATTAATTTCAGGTGTCGGATATAAATCTTCCCCCGCAAACAGGAAGTGAGAAATTGAAAATCTAAACTTTCTCCTAAACGACAGCAAGTGAGCTGGACTCAACAACAATGGATGAACCTGCTGTGAAAATATATATTTTTTCATAATTTCCACCCCTACCAGTCAATAGGAAGACAAAGTTACATGACTTCTGGGTAATGAAGTCCTCCAAACTTCCAATTCAAAATCTCCCACTGCAGCTTTAAGAAAAAAGAAAAGCCAAAAGGGACAAAGACATATTTCTTTTCCATCATTTATTTTTTGCAAATGTGGCATGAACACTTGCAAATGAACATCTTAAAAGTTGGTCCAGTAGAAAAAAAAAAAGAAAAACACTTGAATGATTTAATACTTTTTGTTTTTCAGCTTTCAATTCTGTCGAGTGAATTTGGAGTCTACGTTTCGTCTAGAGGAAGGGAGCACGTTGCTGGTGGGTGTTTTTCCAAAATAGTTTTTCTTTCAATCATACAGAAATATCCAGAAATCATCTCGTTTCCTAAAGCGAAGCTAAGAAAGAGAAAAAAGGACTGGATAGAAACGGCATCATCATCTACACAAGAAAGGGATTAGCTGACTATAAAATGTACAGTTTTTAAAATTTAACTTAATATTCACATTCATATATAAAACTTACAAAACCTGGATCTTTCAAACCAACTAAAAATAGCCTTTTTTTCCTGTTACTGCTGAAAGATCATCTTAAATTACCATAAACTTAATGGATTATTTATGTATTATCAGCATCATTAATATCGTCATTTCTTCTGTTTTTGTTCTTTTTTTTTCAGACTTTTTGATTCATTTTCAAAAAACATAAGTCAATAAATTAACATGCTACCTCAGTCCCTGAAAGCCAATACTCAACTGTGTTACTGAGTGAGAGTGAGACAGGTGTGTGTGTGTGTGAGTGTGTGTGTGTGTGTGTGTGTGAGTGTGTGTGAATGTGTGTGTGTGTGCGTGCGCGGAAATATAGGACACGTAACCTGTTAGCACACCTGTCTCAGACTGGAAGAAGGGGAGCTGTGTGTGTGGTGGTTTGGGGGGTTATTCTGGAGTCCATACAAAAAATAATTCACTGTAAATATATAATATATATTTATACATATTTGAATATATTTACAAATATACCCAGCGCTATACAGTATACTGTGTATTGTTGTTTTTTCTCCATAATAACTGCGAGGGCGTATCGAGAGAATGGAAAAAAAAAGAAATGCAACAATATTACAAAATAAAACGAGAGGCAGTGTCTGTGTGCGCTCTCCTATTCCTCTGCTGTGTTAGTCGACGCGCTTCCTCCTCTTCGTCATCCTCTTCGTCATCCTCTTCTCGTCCCTTGTTTTAAGTTCACCGCGTTCCCCCGGGAACAAACTGCCAGTCTAAGGAATGCCAGCCGGTGGAACGGGATCGCCGAACAATCGCAACTGTCAATTGCAAAAAAGCCTCCGGGTACAAACAAGAGAACTGAAATAAAAGTGTGTGTGTGTGTGTGTGTGTGTGTGTGTGTGAAGGGAGAGCAAGGTCAGTCAATAAGGAAGAGCTCTGATAGGGTCCCTGCCCTCTCCTTAAGACCTTATGTGTGTGTGTGTGTGGGTTTGTGCGTCAGTTTGAGAGTGTGTGTGTGTGTGTGGTGTGACAGCAGCGCTGCCACCAGCCCAATCCCGTCCGGATCCATTAGTCCACTGGGAACCAGAGAAGGGTGATGGGGGGGGCAGGAGGTTGGGAGGATGCACAGGGCTGGGGGGTCCTATGGAAGTGTCTCTGTGCTGTGTGTTGTGTGGGGGGGGGTGGAGGTTGGGGGGCAGGTCTGGTTGGGGTTTTGGAAGCAGAGGCTGGGGTAAAAAAAAAAGGGGGGAGGGGGGGGAGGCCTCATGTTTTGACACCCCCGTTGATGTGCTGGTACTTGGGGATGCAGGGCTCGTCCGGTAGGGGGTCGTGGGAGAACACAGAGTCGTCACCGGAGGAGCAGGAGCTGCGAGTGTCGGGGAAGCTGGGGGAATACTGCTCTGTCGGGGCGCACAGGTCCAGATACTCCTGCACGCGCACACACACACACACACACACACACACACACACACACACACACACACACACACACACACACACACACACACACACACACACACACACACACACACACACACACAGGCAGACAGACAGATAAGTTACACACCAACATCACCGTTACACCTAGAGACAGCGGGAGGAGAGGAACACCCATGGAGCGCCGAGACCCAGACAACAAGAGAGAGGGACTTTCCAGACGAGGGTGAGAAAGGTGGGGGAGAGGAGTATCACCTTCATTACGATATTTATGTAAACCATACCAAATCGCCCTGGAAACATTTATGAAACTCTGGCCGGGCCGGCAGAGAAAATAATCTTAAATCGGATACTGTACGAAAATATTTGCAGGAATAATAGTTAATAAACTGGGTGGATGTTCCAGCGTGACTCGGACAGAGCGGGGGGCTGACCTACTCGTGGTCTCGGTCCACTACAAAGTGGTTCAGCGTGTTTGTGGAGCTGAGGGGGGGGTGGGTGGGGGGGGGAGAGAGACATGGCACCCCAGCCTTCATAGCTTCACATCACTCTCCAGTGCAGTCCAAACAAACCTGACATTGGAACACCCAACACCAGCCCCATAGGATGGAAAAAATCACCCCCCCCCCCCCCCCCCCCACAAAAAAAAGCAGCTAAACAAATAGAGCGGCGTTCTGGCAGCACTCAACGCTCACCCCGAAAACCAGAGGAGAGATGAAAACCCCCAGAAATTCTGTTATTAATTTTTGACTTGGGCCAGTGTTTCGTGGTTGTTTTGGTCTTTTCATCTCGACCGAGGCACATTTCACCCCCCCCCCGCCTCCCCCTCCCCCCCCCCCCCCCCCCCCCTTGTCTTTCATGGCGGTTATTGGGCCTCGTTGTGAGGAGGACGAGTTCTTGGGCTCTTCTAGAAAATGAGCACTGGCTTCCATTTTCCCAGCTCAACGCGAGGAGGCTCACATTACTAAAGACCTCCACATCTGCCAGCGGTTTGGGGCAGAGAGGGAAAGGGAGGGAAAGAAAAAAAAAAAGACAAGAACAAAAAAAACAAAAAAAAAGGCGCTTTATTACATTTCAAAAGTTCAAAAACTCAAAGTTGGGCTTTTTTGGCAGAAACTCACGAAGTCCCGGTCCGAGAGCAAGACGAGTCCTGACAGATTTCCATCCGCGGCCTCTTTTCAGGCCCGAGCACGGATATCACACGAGACAGAAAAGGGGGGAATGGAAAGAAACACAAGCCATTACGGGGAGCGAGGCATGGCTGCGATGATTGGGCAACTTCACTGGGCTGTGGCGGGCCACACCGGGCCTGGATCAAATCAACCGGACCATTTTTTTGTTTTTTTTTTGGTCACCATTAAGGTTGTGTGTCAGCAACAGTGCCTCTAATGCTCCTAAAGCTTTCAGCAGCGTTTCGTTTTTGAACCCTCGCCCGCCCCTGGCAACGGCGTGATTTGGTTTGGATTGGGAAATATGTTACTGTGTGTAGGAATGTATCATATTATTCCATTTTATTGTTTTGAAATGCCAGACTCGCTGCTGCCAGGAAATTCTGGCGTGTTTTAAAAATTTTTTTTTTTTTTACTTCTGACCACCTCAGGATACATCCAGGGACTTTCTGGAAAAAGGGCGGATCGTTGTTGAGTGCGAACAAGAAGGAGAGAGAGAGAGAGAGAGAGAGAGAGAGAGAGAGAGAGAGAGAGAGAGAGAGAGAGAGAGAGAGAGAGAGAGAGAGAGAGAGAGAGAGAGAGAGAGAGAGAGAGAGAGAGAGAGAGAGAGAGAGAGAGCGCTCACCTCATTGGTGCTGAGGGTGAGGATGCGATCCAGATCCTCTACTAGCTGCTTGAAGGTGGGTCTGTGGGATGAGATGGCATGCCAGCAGTCTTTCATCATCATGTACCTGAGGAGGAGGAGGAGGAGGAGAGAAAGAGAGAGAGAGAATCAGAGGGACTGTATGGTCTGTCTTCGTTGAGGGAGGTTGAGAGCAGTTCAGTAAAGCGATGCAGGTGTTTTCGATGCATCGTTATTCACCTGCCTCACCTGCCTGCTCGTCTCAAAGACTGGCTGTCAGGAGCAGCAGAAATGATTCATGCCTCTGCACTCGGGGTGTCTAGGTATCAACGGTTGAACGCGCCTGACACTATTCCGCTTTCTCACAGCTCGACGGCCTGCTGCTGTTCACCAACATGCCTCCCAGAACGCTGTAATGTGTGTGTGTGTGTGTGTGTGTGTGTGTGTGTGTGTGTCATGTACTGCCACTGTGTCCGGCTCTGCTTTGTCTCTCCAGTGTGGCACCATTGTGAGAGGGGTCTATTGTGAATGAGGACATTGATAGCGGCCAGTCACAGCTGTGCCGAGGCCTGAGAGAGCCCTGCTGGTCATGGATCTGATGGGGACCCGGGGGTGGCACGAGGGTGAGCCTCGGTGTGTGTTTGGGTGGCGCGTTGGTTAGGGAGGACGTCCATCTCTTCAACCCCCTATGTGGCTAAAACTACAGTATCTAACAGTTAAAAATACAACGCTGCGATACAACAGGGAGTACGTACGTATATTCGGTGGGGAAAAGAGAGAAGCGGTTGTCACTCACAGCTCGTTGGTGCAGTTGCCGGGCTTGTCCATGCGATGGCCCTCTTTGAGCAACTTGAAGAGCTCCTCGACGGGGATGCCGGGGTAGGGGGAGCCCCCGAGGGTGAAGATCTCCCACATCAACACCCCGAACGACCAGCTGGCAAGGGAGAAACACACACATGTACATGACCAGAGGTAGAATAACGGCGAGTAAGACGGCCGATAGGGGAAATAAGGATTCATCAAGAATGTCGATAATCAATCCCCAGCCTGAATGTCATGTATATAGATGAAGAGGAAAAAAGGTGGAGACAACAACGGTGTGACTGTGTCCCTGTTCTCCTGCCGTCCGGCGCAGCCCGCGGCGCAGCCCGGCTCCCAGCGCCGCTCTGGCCCGGAGCTCAATGGTGGCTTTGTGCCCCGGGCTGGACGGTCACACTGGTTGGCACTGTCCCGTCACACCACACCAAAACAAACAGAGGACCACCCACAGCGGACAAAAAGGGAGGGTTGGTGGTTTCCGGAGCTCGCTGTTAACTATTAACTACTTCCTGGTTTGCGCCGGCGTCCAATCGTTAACTATCAGCGATGCCACTGATATCGGACATCCATCAATGTCATGCATCCAGACTGTGGGTGCAACGCGACTATATCACAGCAGTGCATCGACTGAATCGGTCTTGCACTTAAACAAAGAGTGTATTATAACACGCAGGGAAGCTAAAAGCGTGCATGCATGCTGACACACACACACACACACACACACACACACACACACACACACACAGGCATGGCGAGGCCCGGCTGGAGGTTTATCAATTCCTCCATCTGTTTACACAACCAGGCCCGGGGGTTTGTCCTCTCCTCTATCTCTCCGGTCGCATCTCTTGCGTTTTGTTGACACACTCATCCTCCTCGCCATGCCTCGTCTTTCTAACACCCCGTGCAGGTTGACGCACAACTGCACCCACCCTTGACTTGATAAACACACACACACACACACACACACACTCACTCCGGGTCACTTCCAACAACCTGGCGTCCAACCTTCCTAGCTTATATACGACTAACTATTCTTATACTACTATCTCAAATCAGCACAGACAAGCAACTCTTCACTAGCAAGGTGAACATTTCCATTACAGTCCTCCGTGTCCATCTCACTCATATTAGGTTCGTATCTGAAGCACTGAGGGGTTGTTTTTTTCCCGTTGCTGCCGCGATGGATGTTTATGATATCGACTGAAAGCAACATGAATATGAATGTCAGGAAGTCGATCGATACGCATCAGCGACGTAACGATTCAAGAAGGGAAGGGGGAGGGGCCTACTGGCTCAGACCCACCGCTGGCAGTGATGCGGTCTCCCTGGTGACAACTCTTCCCCCCCCTTTACCTAAGACTGCTGGGACCCCCTAGAGTCTCCCTGAGTCTCCCTGAGTCTCCCTGAGTCTCCCTGAGTCTCCCTGGGGCCCCCGGGTGCGTCTGTCACAACAACAAGGGGCGGGTTTCATTGGAATTCATATATTCATTTAATCTGATGTCATGTATGGATCGGCTGAGCTGCTAGTGAGCTTCGGGTGTAAGCCCTCCCCCTCTCCCCGCCTCACCCCCCCTCACCCCCTCACCCCGAGCTTCCCTTCCTCTTCCCCTCTTCGTACCCTATGTGAAAAAGCCAATTACTAAAAGTGAGTGATGAAATGTAATTAGTGGTGAGCGCGCCACTAAGGACTGCAGCAGCCACTGGTTATTGATTGGGGCTGCGCTGTGAGGCCATCATGCATACACACACACACACAAACACACACACACACACACACACAGGGGGACACGCAGAAGGAGTAATTCCCTCCATCCGAGCGCTTAACCGGGCGAGGGCTGTGCTGTGTGTGCTACTGGTGTATGACTCATAGACACACACACACACACACACACACACACACGCGAGCTCCTTTCTCAGGGGTCAGCACGCAACGCATTTATCTAATTGCCACACACACTTTCAGCCGCCAGTGTCTGGAGCAGAAACTTCAAACGGCCTTGTCAGAACAAATGAGACTCAAACAGCAAAAGAGAGAGAGACGCTTTCCCTTTGTTCTGTTTTTAGAACGTGGACTCTTGAACTTAAAGAGAGAGAGAGAGAGAGAGAGAGAGAGACAGAGACGGGTCAGCCATTCACATACCAGATGAATGAAAATAAGAACAGAGGGGGTGAAAGGAGGAGATTATTCTGATGGTGGAGCGGCTCCAGAAAGATGAGCCACATGTTCACGCTGCTGCTGAATGAAGGGAGGAAAGTGCAGATGGAAGGAAGGGCAGAGGAAGGAGGGATGAGGCCCCCGGACCGGAGGGCCCGCCGTATTGTTGCGCTCAGACATGTGTGAAGGCCCAGAAGGAGGGGAGACTTCCGAGCCGGGCCGGAGGAGCGAGGGGTGAGGCGGTGGGTGGGGGAGGGTGGGGGGAGGCAGCGGTGGGCTCCGGCCCCTTCCAGGGCCCTTTGAAGCCGGCCAGATTAGTAACACGGCATTGGCTACAAGTCTAGCGTGAAATCCTCACTTTCGCCACAGACCGGCCAGCGCTGGCCCCCTAAAGACCCCCACCTCCCCCTCCACCCTCCCCCCACCTCCACCCTCCCCCCACCTCCACCCAACACACACCAGCTCTCCACCAAAACACCTCACTGACTCCCTGCTCCTACACCGCTGAAAAACAACCCTCATAATCCCGACTGCCGGCTATAGGAAGCTAGCCGAGCTCCACCTTACAAACAAAATAGCAGCAGATTGTGAAAGTGTGTGTGTGTGTGTGTGTGTGTGTGTGTGTGTGTGTGTGTGTGTGTGTGTGTGTGTGTGTGTGATACAGAGATGAGCGTATGAGCTGGTTCGATACTTACACATCACTCTGGTGCGTGTACACCCGGTCAAACAGCGCCTCCGGAGCCATCCATTTCACCGGGAGACGACCCTGAGGACACACACACACACACACACACACAGGTCAGAGGTCAGATGATTTAGCCACACTCAAACCTACACACAAAAACACCCCTGGCATCCCTGACTTCTTGTCTGACGTTTCAGGAGGACGTTCCCAGAGGAGCGTTTACATCGTTAGAGCACCCAGAGCTGATAAACAGGGTCACTGATAAAGCAAGAGACGGGTTTATCTCTACGCGGCCGTTAAAAAACACCGGGCCGGGGGGGGGCTAAGCGCAGCTGACAAGCAGAACCCCGACTGATAAATGGAGCGCTGATCCTTAAATACGTCAAGTAGAAATCCAGCCATGAATCATCCCGGACATCATGACGGGAACAGGCGAGGACAACGAGCATTATTGAGTGCCTGACTTAAGGTTAATACCCAGGACAATACGCTGGAATAACGCCACTGTAACAAGGAAGTGGAAGTAAGTGCATCCCCCCCCCCCCCATCCATCCCCTTCCTGTTAAGAGGCCTGGTCTTGCACATGAGGATTTCTCTGTAAGTGATCTGTCTGGTTAAATGAACGAACAAATAAAAGCCCTAAAAGAAGCAATGCGGCAACAACGATGCGCTGCAATTTAAGTTATCGTCCCCCGCCGCTGCTGTCGTCCTCATCATCATTACCGTGGGCAGTATCGTGCATTGTTGCTGTTGCTGTTGTTGTTGTTGTTGTTGTTGTTGTTGTCGTCGGCGAGCTCTCAGCGTGATTCGCGTGTAATGAAAAGGCAGCCGAGCGTGCGAAACGAGGACGGGCAGGCGGTTGCTGCTCCGCGGTGGGAAAGACAGATACCACCGGCCCACTATGGAGATGTCAATTATGGTTAAGCCGCCCCGTCTCTCTCTCTCTCTCTCTCTCTCTCTCTCGCTCGCTCTCTCTCTCTCTGGCTAATTGTCGAAGTGTCTATGGGACTAAAGGAACAAGAGACTGAGGGATAAACAAGCAGCAGAGTCTCCAGAAGCGCTACATTCACGGGGCTGCCTGGGAACCTGCGGCTTCTGCCAAGACACCAGCCGAGGGGGAGATAGAGGGAAGAGGGGAGGGAGGGGTTTAGAGAGAGAGAGAGAGAGAGAGAGAGAGAGAGACAGGCTAATCTCAACATGCAGCGCACGCCCGAGGACTCACATTGGTCGTCTTTTTGTAGTAATCGATGTTGTGGACGTCCCTGGCCAGGCCGAAGTCGGCGATCTTCATGAAGTTGCTCTCCGTGACCAGGACGTTCCTGGCTGCCAGGTCTCTGTGTATACACTGGGGATGGGGGAGAAAATGGGGAGAGGGGGGGGGGAGGGAGGGAGGGAATAACAAGGCTGTTACGTCACTCTGCAAATAAATAAACAGTAAAACAGGTGTCTACGCGGCTCGGGTCGGTGTTGCGGTGCTGGATAACATGACGCCACGGTGAGCATGCCCGGATAAGTAAGGGTTCCTCACGTATGTGGTAGGGGTTGTTTGTGTGCATAAGTGCATGTGCGTGTGTGTGTGTGTGTGTGTGTGTGACAGTATGCTCACATTCCAACAGTGAGAGGTGAGCGCTCCCCCATTGTGAAAAAACGGTGAGGTGAGGTGAGGTAGGCTCGTTTTTTTTAAGGAGACAATATTCCCACAAGCTTTCTATGTAAAAAAAACCTTCCCAGATACAGATTTTATGTGTGTGTGTGTGTGTGTGTGTGTGCGTGTGCGTGTGTCGTACCTTCTGCGACGCCAGGTACTCCATGCCCCGCGCCACCTGGTAGGTGCAGGACACCAGGTCTTTGAAGGTGAGCTGCTCGTCGGAGACGCGGGCGATGTCGTAGGAGTACTCCATGCCGGGGGGCCGGCGGGCGCGGAGGTACTCCCTCAGGTTGCCCTTGGAGGCGTACTCCACGATCACGTACAGGGGGCCTGCAGACCAGCGGGGACGAGACTCAGAACACCAACGCCAACGTCTCCAACATTGTTTTTTTTTTTATCGTCCGCTGCACCGAATTCCCCCCCCCTTACTCACCGTCCTGCGTACAGGCCCCTAGGAGATTGATGATGTTCTTATGCTTGCCGATCATCTTCATCATCTCCATCTCTGACACCAGGTCAGACAGGTCCTTCTCCGTGGCGTCGTCTGAGGAAGGAGGAGACGCAAGGGGGTTAGGAGGTTAGGAGGTTAGGAGGTTAGGAGGTTAGGAGGTTAGGAGGTTGGGAGGTTGGGAGGTTGGGAGGACCAAAACCAAGCAGCCATCCCTCTCCTTTCCCCCCGTCAGGGTAGCGGCTCGTTTCGTAGGTGGTTGTTATTAATGCGGGCTAGCGTTCCTGCTCCTCTTTCACACAGACTACAGAGGCATCCTTTCAGCTCGCGGGGTGGGGTGGGGTGGGGTGGGGTCAGGGCCGGGGTGGGCAGGTGGGCGGGTGGGCGGGTTGTGGGGGGTAATTAAAGACGTTCGCTCAATCTGGACTCATTATCTTGCAAGCACAGGCTCCTTTTTCACGGGGCTGATTGAGCGAGCCGAGGTTGCCCCGCTCAGACAGGACGGCATAGCCTGCATTCCTCTGCACCGTTACCTGGCCCGGGTCTTCTACCTGGACTCCTGCTGAAGAGCACGTTGCTATTGTCAAGGTCGGACCAATCGCCGGCCGCTCCACCTGACCGACCCCCTCAACCCCGCCTCCCCTCCTGCCTTTATTAATCGCAGCAGTACTGCTCGTGTGACTTGCCTCTTTGTGGGTGCTGACTGAGCTCTAGCCAGCTGCTGCTTTGGGGTCAGTTATGTGACTGCCCCTCACCTACCCAACTACCACCCTCCCCTCCTCACCCCCCCCGTCAGCTATCACTCAGCAACCACCAATAACGCATAATAACGACAGCCCCGGGCTCCTCCTCGCCCCTCGCTGAACCCTCACCGGAGCAGGACGGAGATCCTATGGGCGGATTTACAGCTCACAAGTGCACAAGTGGCGGATACATTGTGCATGTAAAACCCAAATCACGCGTGATATATAATCAAAGCCACGAGACAAGTAGTAGCACATCTCAACCCCCCTAAAAGCCCAGAAGTTCACCAGCATCATTCCACCTCTCTCGGGGCGAGCGTGACCGAGGTTACCTTTGAGCATCTTGACGGCGACGGTCACGGCCTCCTTGGGTTTGTCCTTGTCGATGCCGAGGGCCTCCGCCATCACGACCTGGCCGAAGCAGCCCTCGCCTAGCGGCTTGCCCAGGGTCAACCTGCAGACACCGGACAGACAGACAGGAGGCACCGGGTTACACAGGAAAATAGACAGGAAGCTGACAAGTCTTCATCGCAAACCAAAACCCCATTTCAGTGAGAAACACCATTTATTGCTCAAATGGTGATACAGCTGTGATGAGATATTGAATAGACCCATTGCAAGTATATGACCAATAAGGAGGAGGCTGGGTGGAGGGAGGGAGGAAGCAGCACTGCTGGTACAACAGCAGGTAGCGGGTAGGAACCGCAGGGATGAGCGAGGAGCTGACAGCTTAAACGGGGCCGCCTTAGTCGAAAGTGTCAAAACAGGATTGGAGTTAGTTGGGATCAGCTGACGATCAGCTGACGGGGGCCGCGCGCGACTCACGCGTCCTTCCCCCCCCCCGAACCTTCATTCCATTTAAATCTGACACCGACATCGGTTCAATTTCTGGCGATACAGAAATAAACAGGTTGGAGAGAGAATGTGAGAGTCGGGCACCGAGCCAGCATCTCAACCTCACCCTGTCTTTTTTTTCCCCCTCCCTCTCTCCCTCCCTCCCTCTCTCTCTCTCTCTCTCTCTCTCTCTCTCTGCCAATCTCTCTCGCTCCGTTTCAATCAGATTGTGTCGGTGTGAGTGCTTTATTGGCGCGGCGGCGGCGGCCCGTGCCAGGGCAGTAGGTACGGAGGCAGAGACAGCAGCGATAATCGCCCGATAAAGCGAGGGAGAGGCACTTGTCTCTAAACTGTTTACCCTGCCTTGGCATGTTCCAATATACTCTCTTTACAAGTCATTACACAGGGCTTAGCGTAGCCCTGACACATTAGCCACTGACGGATGGAAACCTGGCTTTGTGCTGCCACGCAGGTGGGGCCGACTACAATACCAGATGGAAACTTAAGCGCTACCACAAAGTAAGCCGTGTCACAATACCTGGTGAGCTACACTATACGTCTTTACCTTTACTGAATGACAGTAAAGGTTTCCACACACGGGCTTACGCCGTCGCCAGCCGCCTCTCTAACCCCCCCCTGTGCTCCGCAGCGGGCCGCTTGATTGACAGGTGTTGGGCCCCACCCCCCTTACGGCCCCCGGCTATGTAAACACTCACACCGCGTGTCGTGAAGCCCCCACGGGGGGGGGGGGGGGGGGCCTCCCGAGGCCGGGGCGAGTAACACAATCCCCTATCTGTCCGCACACGCTATTGCTCAATGGCGTCCATTCTGTCCCATCTCGCCACACATAATCGATGTTATTTTTCCCCGGCGCAAAAACCGCAAACATTAGCATTCCGCGGCGCCCCCCTACGATCCCGACGCGACCCCGCTCGGGGCGCTGGAATGATCGGAGCGCCGAGCCGGATAAAGACCCAAAGTATATAGAGATGCATTCAGCCTCCCCCAAAAAACACTCCCCCCATTGTTTGGAGTCAGCCTGCCGTATAGACAACATATCCTCTTTCTCCAGTTCATCGATTAAAATCAAAATGCGGCCGGCGTGCCATTCTGTATGTTGCACAAAGAGCCTAAGAAATAAATCAGAAACGGTTTGCAGTGAAGGGTGGAGAACGCTTTTTCATCCAAACTGATTTTTACAACCAGACCAGCCTTAATATTTACGGTCTGGGGTTTTTCCCTTCACTCTCTCCCCCAACTACAGGCCCCAAGCAAGCACTAAACAACTGTAGCCTGAGCTGTCCTATTAAATCCGACCTACCGGTTTACCACTGGCCACTGTAACTGTGACTAACCGAAACCTCAGCGGTGCTAATTCCTCTGGTATGAAAGCAAGAAAACACTCCTGCTCCAAACACGCAGATGAAAGCCACGAGTCGAGCTAACCACTAATTAGCCCAGCTCCATTCCATACCGTCGCTAGTGTGTGTGTGTGTGTGTGTGTGTGTGTGTGTGGGGGTGACGCCGCAAGTCGTAATGAAGCGCCAGAGGGGGGGCAAGGTGCCAAGTTCAGGTCATGCTACTACAGCCAACAGATGAATCACCGTCCCTTATCGGGGGGCCCCCACAGCCATTACTCACTAGTTAGTCATTACTGCCTGCTGTCTATAACGGTTAATGGCATACTTGACCCAGAACAATAGTTATCTGATCACTTAGCAGCTGGGATCCAATCAGCCAGATGGTCATTGTTTAGTAATCAAGGTGTTATCAGCTACTGTAATGCTCCCTGTTACCCAGAGATACTAGCGCGAGGTAACAAGGGCGTAGCGCTGATGCAAAACTTTCCAGTAGGACTGAACGTGTTACCGTGACTCAACGTTAAGATCACAAGTGACAGATCAGCCATTTAAAGACTTTTTTTTTTTTTATCTTGCCCGGATCAGATCTACTGGATCAGATCTAGATCGTGATGATTCTTGAGGAAAGTTACGGCTTGTTAAAAGCTCAGAACGAGCCGAGAGCGTAGCAGACAAATCCTCACTTCACTACTCATCTTAACACGTCACCAGATCTAATATTGTCTCAAAATCTTGAGTGTCATTTACTTGGCACTAGCGGCTTGTTCTGCTGTTCCAAGATATTGACCTCACCCTTATTGGCAGCTTGTTATGAGAATGTTTAGGAGTGAACGTGACACTAAAATGACTAAAGGGACATTTAGCTCAAGATTGCTTTGCTGTCAAAAGCTGAAACGCGATCTCCGACACCCAGAGTGAGAGAGCGTCGAGCCCCCGAGCAAAGCGGACTGCTCCGACAAAAAACCACACTGGACGACACAACGAGTGACGACGACACCACACACACACACACCCTGGAGACAGCTCACCTGTCGCGGGAGAATTCCCAGCGGGGGTCCTCGGGGAGGTCGTACTCCGGGATGGGCTCGTCGTGGGCGGAGCTGCGTCGCGTGGTGATGCGGACCAGCGGCGTGCTGGAGTTCATGGAGGAGCTGGAGTCGGCCGACACCTGCAAAGGAGGGACGGGGGAGACATGGCTGATCACCGCGGTCTGGATTCATGGGTAAATTAAAAAAGAGACCAAGGCATGGCTAGAGGAGTGTGTGTCTTTTGTGTGTGTGTGGCACAAGGTTAGAAAGGATAAAGGTGGATAAACACTGAAAACCTTTTAAAAAGCCGGTTGCTGATAAAATTAGGGCTGTCAAAATTAACGCGTTAATCCAGATTAATTAATTTGCATGATTAATTTGCTTAAAAGTTTTAACGCAATTAACACATGCGCAGCGCACAATGACTCAAAATCCCACAATTCCACTCACTGGCGCGGATTGGTGCTCCAACGCTATCTGGCGGCAGAACCAACTCGATAAAGATGGACGACTCTAAACAACATATTGGCTGTCTCGATGGGAAGTTTGAGTACAAAAAAACCCAAGACGGGACAATCGACCAACATGAAGTATTTTTTTAAATTTTGATATCTGGACACCATATCTGTTCTATAGTTTAAATAAAACACATGTTAAGTGTATATATCGCCTTCTGTCATGAGTCTTTTTGCCCCCACAAAATGAAACACAATTAATAATGAATGGGTATTAATCGTGATTAATCTAAATTAATCCACAGTGGCCCTGTGATTAATCTGATTAAAAATTGTAATCGTTTGACAGCCCTAGATAAAAATATTACATTCATTGATGTTCATTGATGAGGATTTTTTTTATTTTTTATCTTGAGCAATTTGAAAGAATGTGTGTGTTGATCGCTCCAGCCTCCTCGCTGTCCCCGGGGCTCATCTCTCCTCGCCGCCCTAACCTTACCTTGACACAGGAATCCGTCTCCCCGTGGACTGTAATCCAACACTTTTTATACCTTTTTGGAAGTGTTGGCTTCCCTTGAGGGGGGAAAGGCATCGCTCACACACACTCACACACACACTCACACACACACACACACACACACACTTACACACACACACAGGGAAGGAAAAACTCCAGCAGAGGTGTGCAGTGTCTGAAGAAATTCATGCCTGTTCGATGAGGCTCAACGCCAACGGTGGGTCACTCTAGAAGCTACACCGTTTCAAATGCTTTGATAGCAGTCTGGCTCGTCAGCAGAAAAGCTCGTATTTATTGTTTTTTGTTTTTTTTCAAATCTATCCTGATCTCGTAGCCGTGGTCTGTCAGCGTCTAGGTTTGCGGTGGTGTGGTGCGTGTGGTGCGGGTGGTGCCCTCCTCTAGGGGTGTTAGATGCCGTTGGAACTCTTTATCTACTTTCTGTTACCTGGCGCCTCAGGGGGATCTGCTTGCTGAGCTTGTGCACGGCCGGCTGGCCCCCGAAGTCGGGCTTCTTCGTCGTGTTCCTCATGCGGCACACCACCACGATGACCACCATGCAGGCGATGAGGAAGACGCCCACGCAGTAGATGGCGATCTCCACGTAGTCGGGGGACATCACCCTATCACTCTGCTCTTCCTTATTGACTGGAGGGAAGGAACGGGGGGTGGGGAGTGGCGACAGAGAGGTCAGGCAGAAGAAAGGTAGAGGGAGGCTCTCGCTGATGCACATATGGGGGTGTGAGACACACACACACACACACACACACACACACGAACAAACACATATGGACATCAGACAAACGCAGATAGGCAGATGTTCTGGAGATGACTCATGCGTGGATGTAATCACCGCCAAACAGGCTAGCTAAACAGAGATGATTTTGTAGCATCTTCCTCTCTCTCTCTCTCTCTCTCTCTACCCTCACGCCCACCCCCTCGTTTTTCGTGAAACGTCCCCCTGCTCGTCTAGCGCCTGCTAACGCTCGGCCGAGCCGGTGGGCGAGCCGGTCTGGCGTACGTCTGGAGACACGCGAGCACGCGAAACAAACACGCCCACGGAGCGGCGGGGAAACAATGCGCGCTCGGCTTCAGACTGCAAACAAGGGGGAGCGGTGTGTCCTTGGCGGTTGTATATGGCCTGGACTTCCTGTCGGGGAAATGAGCTGTGTGTGTGTGTGTGTGTGTGTGTGTGTGTGTGTGTGTGTGTGTGGGAATGGACTGTTCCATAATGCATAGCCCGCTACACCACAAAAAAAACCTTGTGCAGCCCCAGCCAACCTACATGTAGGAACCTTTCTCCTGTCTGCCTCGTATCCCCTGGGTCCAAGAACCACAGAGCACACACACACACACACACACACACACACACACACACACACACACAGAGAGAGATGCCACAGCCGCTCAGGCGCCACCGATGCAGATAGAGCACATCGGGGGCAATAAATAATACATATTACTCCCAGAGGAAATGGCTCGCCAGTGATCATTACATTTCATTGTTTAGAGACAAAACAAAACTATTATCTAGTTACGACGTCGGAGGGGGTCGGGGGGGTTGTTACGAGGTTTTCTGTTTAGGGGCTGCGGAGTTCAGACGGTTAACTGCTGGTTTACCGGCCCGGACGCCGTGCCCACCCCGACCCGATGCAGATTCATGACTTTGGGCTCGAGCGAGTTGAACTTTGCGCATTTGTTCCTTTTGCTGTGCATCGTTACAGAACAGACGTTACAGTAAATAGGACGAAAAAACACAAACACACGTACAGAACACACACACTGGACAGACGCTCACACGCAAACGAAACCCGACACGGCATTCACAGGCGTATAAGCTGAGAAGTTTGGCCCTGATAATTGAGAAAGTCAAAGCCGGCTAAGAAAGGCACGAGAGAGAGAGAGAGAGCGTCACGGCTTTGGCCCTTTCCCATCTTTATTTCCAGGAGAAATAAAGATTTGTTAAAAAAAAAAAAAACAATTATCAGAGCCGTGGGGGGGAAAAGACAAGAGGGGGAAGTGAAAACAAAGACATGCGGACTCCGAACCCGTGGCACCGAGAGTCTCCCCCCCCAGAGGAGCGAGACAGGGATGTAACAGAGAAGGAAAGAGAAGGAGGGAGACAAACCCTTCTCCTCTCCCTCCCCCTCCCTCCCCTCCTCCTCCTCACCCCTCGGAGTCTGGAGACACTCGAGCTGCTCTGGGAGCTCCACTTCCGTCTCAGAGTTATAATAAGTCCTCGGCACAAAAAAAAAACCCGCCCCCATTATCTGGCCCGAGCTTTCAGCGGCTCGCCAATCTAGACGATATTATAGAATATACGTTACACACCGGCTTGGACGGTGACCGTGCCGGTTTCGTCACGGTAATCTAATATTTCAGCTAGTGTGCCTTTTGACTCCGGAGGGGGTGGGGGGAAGGACTTCCATAGAGGTCGTGGAAATGACATAATGCAACCATTTTAGACACTGAAGGGGAAAAAGGGGAGAGAGAGAGAGAGAGAGGACAGTATAGGAGTGTATATACCTTGAAGCACCGTCAACCAAGCAGTGTGATAGGAGATCCCAATAGAATTACCCGCCAAGCACGTATACTCCCCCGCGTCCTCGAAAGTTACATTGGGCAAGTAGAGAACTTCTATCTCCTTATCTGTGGTGTTAACACCTGCCGTCTGAGGAGAGGAAGAAGAGGAGCGGGAAGAGAGATGGAGTGGGTGGAAGATAAGAAGAGCAGAGGAGGGAAACGTTTGAGGTGGGGGGGTGGGGGTGGGGGTGGGGGTGGGGGGGGGGGGGTCGGAAAAGTGGAGATGGGGAGGAAAGGGAGGAGAGAGAGAGAGAGAGAGAGAGAGAGAGAGAGAGAGAAATAAATGAGACCCACAACACCAGGAGGGGAAAAAAAAGAGGAGCTTGGGTGATGTCCGTCGCTGAGGTCCCCCGTCGACAGCAAAGGATGATGGGAGGTTTTTTTTTCCGTGGGTGAAGGTTTCATAACAAACATGAAGACACAGAAAGAGGACCCTTGTACCACCAAAACATGGGAGAAAAAACACCAAAAAGGGTTCCCTTCACCATACCAGAACACACTAGGACACATGCACACACACACACACGCACACACAACCACAGGAAGCATGGAGAGCACCGCCCTGCAGCACCGTACACCGTCCTGACACAGCTTGCCAAGAGGGACAGAGGTGAGAGACAGAGAGAGAGAGAGAGAGAGAGAGAGAGAGAGAGAGATGGGTGAGGGAAAAAAAAGGGGGGAGGAAGTCTGTGTCGAGGTGTGCAGGTCCGGCTGTAGTGCTTCCATGGCCGCACCCGACTCAAGAGGAGCAGCTGAAACTCGAGGGGGTAGAAGGTCTGTGAAGCCCCAGGACCACCAAGAGACCACCAGCAGGACCACCACAGCACACCCGGGTGAGGGACGAGCCCCGGGACACCACCACACCGAGGGGGGGTTGGGGGGGGGGTTCGGGGGGGTTTTGGGGGGGGGTGTGCCTCAGGGTTTTACCTGGGATGACAGTCAGCCAGCCCGACTGGTTGGCCTCCCCTATATAATTGGAGACTTTACAGGTATACTCCCCAGCATCGTCCTCTGTCACGTTGGTGAGGGTGAGCACCTCCACGTCGGAGCTGTTAATGCCCGAGCGCTGAAATCCACACACACACACACACACACACACACACACAGCCAGGCACATGTAAAATCAATATGCAAACACACACACACACACACACACACACACACACAGACAATACATACAGCAGCATGGGGACAAATCAAAGGTTACTATAACAGTTACATGGAGCTGCAGGGGAGAGGAGAAGAGCGGGCATCTCCGATACTGAACAGACCTGTCACTCGATAAGGGGAGAAAGCTGATGATTAGTCAAGGTGAAAACGAAACTTCAAAATAAAAGCCCCCGGCCCCCCCCCGGAAAACGTACCTTGAGCACGCGGACGTAGGGGTGTCCGTCCGGGGCGTAGCGGCTGCCGTTCTGCATGATGTGTTTCAGCCACTGGATGTGAGGCTGGGCGTCGCTGTACACCTTGCAGACGAAGCGCGCGTCCTCCCCCCACGCGCACGGTGGTGTTGGCCGGGAGGCCGGCCTGCAGGATGGGCCGGTGGGGGGAGCGTTCTGTCGAGAAGGAAAGGGGGGGAGGGGAGGTAAATACAGGAGAGGAGGTTTTTTTTTGGTTTTTTTTCTCGTGCGACTGTATTGAGGAGGGTGTGAGAGTCGTAAAGCTGAAGAACGGTACAGTCACGACAAGACGGACTCTCTCTTATCGCTGCGGCGTTTAGAGGCTCGACACAAAACAAAGAGGCCGGGGGGCGGTTATCTGTGGGAGATAAGGAGCTCAGAAAACCAGGAGGAGGGAAACTCAAGCCTTCATGGGGAAAAAAAACACAGAATATTCAGCATCTGGGGGTGTATACATTGGAGGCGTGTAGGAGGTTAAGCAGAAATATGCTAGTCTAAGAGAAACAACACCACCCCCCCCCCAACCTCCACCCCCTACACCCCCCCCCCACCCCCCCATCCAACTCAAGCTATCTGCATTCTTTTGCAAGCAAACATTTGGCCTGCGAATCCAAACAGAGCGAGACCTGTGGAACAATGCCCTCTTTCACACACTACCCAGCCTTCACCACCACACTGAGCAGCCCACTCACCCCCCCACTCTGACAGCAAGCAGTCGCCGTCACACACACACGCACACACACACACACACACACACACACACACACACACACACACACACACACACAATGACATCACTCAGCCCAGGGCACGGCATTGCCTTTCCAAAACAAAGCCCTAAGGTGGAGTGCAGTGAATTAGTTTTTCTTGTGTGTGTGTGTGTGTGTGTGTGTGTGTGTGCGTGTGTGCGTGTGTGCGTGTGTGTGTGTGTGTGTGTGTGTGTGTGCGTGCGCGTGTGTGTTAAAGGTTGGGGGTCGGTCGTGGGGGGATGATGAGGGGTAGTGGCTGGGTTTGTAGGAGGAGGAGGACTCAAAGAGGGGAGAAAAGAACGGGAGGGGGGAGGAGAGAGAGAGAGAGAGAGAGAGAGAGAGAGGAGAAAAAGGGGGAAGAGGTGGGGAAATAAGTGAGGGATGAAAAGGGATCAGCAGATGGAGAGAGGAGAGACCGACAGAGGGAGAGACTTCTTCCATATGTCCGTCTCTCCGTACCTCACGCTCCATCTTTCTAATATCTGTCAGATTTGATGATTCCCACCCCTTCTCCGTCTCCCTCTCTCTCTCTCTCCCTCCTCCTCCCTCCTCCTCCCTCCTGCACATTCCTCGGCTCGCCGTGTTTATTGTCTCTCTCTTTCCCTCCCTCTATCTTTCACATGCCTTCTCTCTCTCTCTCTCTCTCTCTCCCACCAACATGCACGAGCAGAAGGCGCTCTCTGATGCCACACACACAAACACATGCTTCCATCTCTCACTCTCTCTCTCTCTCTTTTTTCTCCCCCTTTCCCAATCAGCCCGCAGTCTGGCACGACACAACGACACATTCGTTCATCATGTATCCAGATGCAAAACACAGGACGCATCTTCGCCCGACGCTGGCAGCAGGGAAAACGCAATCAGCTTTCACAATCATGCACAAAAAAAAAAAAATGCCATCGTTCAAACAATCGTGCAGAGAGAGGCTACGTTTTTAGTGTGTGTGTGTGGAGAGTTGGCTCCGTTCGTTCTAAACTTCATTACAGCTGATCCAAATGTTAGCTGGAGCATTTAGAGCTGGCCATGCATAGCTGACAACTCCAACCCAATGACAGAATGGGTGTGTGTGTGTGTGTGTGTGTGTGTGTGTGTGGCGGGGGGAAAATAGGCCACATCATGATTAGGGAGAAACCCAAAACAATAAAAGTTTGTGGAGCAAAAAAAAAAAAAAGGGGGGGATGCTGTGAGCGTGCACGTGCGCGTGCGTGTGCAGGGAAGCATCTTTTTAAGGCCCATCGACCTCACACAAGAGAACTGCAGAGAGAAAGAGAGACTTGCGGGAAAACAGGAAGAGAGAGAGAGAGAGAGAGGGAGAGAGAGAGAGAGAGGAGCATTGGAAAACCTCGAGCATGTTTCCTTTTCTCTCTCTAGCACCACATGAAAAGTTCCTGGGGACAGTGGGTTATCACACACACACACACGCACACACACACACACATGCACGCACGCACACACGCACGCAAGCAAGGGAATGACAAATGAAAACCAAACAGGACCCAGTCATTGTTTTCATGTGTTGAGACTGGAAAAGATGAATAAAACCTCAGTCTAAATGGTTAATAAGATCAGTCTGATCTTCTACTCTACTGGCAGCAACGTTTAGAATACAAACTAGTTGAATGTGAGTTTTAATGATTGATTTTTGTGATGTTTTACTGTGACCAAGACACAGCCACCCGTTCCAAATCTAAATGCATCTATCAATTAAGTCATTAAGTGGAGTAATTTTATGGTGGTGGTGGTGGGGTGGAGGGGGGGTGGGGGGGGAGGAAAGGGGGCCGGGGAGTTCGGCGGTGCCCCGTGCGAGACCAGTGAACTCTGGGTAACCTGGCGGCTCGGCACGCAGGGCCCTCGGGGTCAGGGGGGGGCAGAGGCACAGGGTGGCACAGGGTGGCACGGGGCTACCGACAAAGCGCCGCGCGGCAACTGGGTGCCGTGGTTCGGACCGAAAGGGCCGGCGGCGTGTTTGTGTTTGCGTCTGTGTGTGTGTGTGTGTGTATGTGTAGGTGTGTGCATGTGCGTGCATTTCCAAGTGCTGCCTTTTCTCCAGCGGCCAGTTTGAACCAGTAAAGGCTGGTTTCACTTGGTTTTAATAGCTGATCTTGAGGGTCATTTGGACCCAAAAGACTGATAAGAACTGCCTTTTCTGTCTCTGTTCCCCCTCCTTCTCCTTCTCCTTCTCCTTCTCCTCTCCTCCTCCTCTCTCCCACCCTCCCCACCCCCCCTCTCCTCCTTCTGTCCACCTCACTAAAATGGAGTCGAGTGAAGCAAGAGGTTGCAGGGGGCAGTGGCTCTGGAGCCAGACGCAGAAGGGGTTTACTGCTGCAATAAAACAGAACAAAAAACAGAAACATGCAGTCTGAGGGAGAGCTCTGGCTAACCCCGGACTGGAGCAGAATAGGGGGCCTGCGTGGGGGGAGTGTGTGTGTGTGTGTGTGTGTGTGTGTGTGTGTGTGTGCATGCACTCATACGTGTATGTTTGCATGCACATTTTCCATCGCGTGCGTACGCTTGTGCACGCGTACAAAAAAACCCTCAGGTATTTAATCCCCATCGAGAGCAATACTCTATCGCCATGGAGACGCCAATCCAAACAGTAGTGTGTGTAGTATGTGTGTGTGTGTGTGTGTGTGTGACGGCAGGTCGGGTCAGGACAGCGGGGACAGCCGGTACACACACACACACATATAGACCCTTTGCAACACATGTGGACCACTGGCCTCTCAATCAAGTATCTGCTGCAACGGCCGTTCAGGTTATCAGTGGATTATCGACCGTGTGTGTCAGGCTTTGATGTGTATTGATCGCTCGCATAGTGGCCAAGGGGGCCAAAGGGGAACGGGTCTGGATTAGGACAACGTTGCTGCATGCACACGTGCACACACACACACACACACACACACACACACACACACATAGCAGTCTACCACCTTTACCACACTCTGGCGGCGTATTGATTCTGCAAACTGAGCAGAAAACAAAAAGGCTCTTTGCTTGGTGCGCTCCAAAGGTCAGAGTGAGGGGTTGAGTGAGTTGGGGTTGAGTGAGTTGGGTCTGAACTCGCTACAATAGTGCTGAGTCCGGCACTCTTGTTTGCCCTGTGACTCAGGGATAGAGTGACACTGAAATAGACCACCCCCACCCCTAATCATCCACTGACTGTTTAAGCCCGTCTCATACCTGACCTGGGTCAAATACTGTTTGGGAATAATTCATCCAGCTTGTTTTAGCCAGCTTGGAGTGCCACATGGGTGGAGCTTAGCGTGTAGGACAATACAGAGCGCGCCAGAAAGTTTAGATAATGGTGCAGAAGTATTTAAAAAGTCAGTTTAATATATTTTTTCTGTGGTTGACAACTTCACAGCCACAAATCTGAAGGTCCCATGTGTTTTTTTTTTTTTTTTTACACTATTTAACTATTTTCCTACACACACACACACACGTCACACTATAATCACAAGTCATCACACATCACACCAGGCCTTGTAAAAGTGATGCATGATCTCAACGGGACCTGGATAAATAAAAGTGGAATCAAATCATATAAATGAATAAAAAAAAATCTACTAAAGCTGTCAATACACACTCCATATTGAGCTGCCACGGGCTTGGCAGCGGTCCTTGAAGTGCACCTGCGTCCAGCGTGCACCTGGGGGGGGGGGGATCAAACACACACACACACACACACACACACACACTTTTCTCACCGTGAGAACCCTTGCCCCTGGCCAAGATATCCCCTCAACCCCCTCCCTCCCCTCCCCCCCTCACTCCCCAAGAGGCCGTGCGTACTGACCCACTACGTCCAGGGTGTAGGTGTGGTTGATGGCTCCGTACTGGTTCTCCACCAGGCAGGTGTAGTTGCCCTTGTCCGACGGCACCACGCTCTCCATGATCAGGGTCCAGTGCTGGCTTCGCACCTGGCGAGTGAGAAAGGGGAACACACATGATGGACACGCCATAAACACACACCACGAGAGAGAGAGAGAGAGAGAGAGAGAGAGAGAGAGAGAGAGAGAGAGAGAGAGAGAGAGAGAGAGAGAGAGAGAGAGAGAGAGAGAGAGAGAGAGAGAGAGAGAGAGAGAGAGAGAGAGAGAGAGAGAGAGAGAGAGAGAGGGGAGTGCTGAGGCGGTGCGTTTCTCACTTGTGCTGGAAAACAATATGGAAGCTGACGACAGGCTGATTACCGTGGAATGCCTCGGCAGCACCAGACTATTTTCTTATTCCTGCACCTCAACTCGACTGCTGGGGGAGGGGGAAAAAAAATCCCATACTAATCTAGAGTGTTTGCTCCGAACGGTAAGACTCACAGAGCCTTGGATCAAACAGGATTCAAATCAAATCATTCTTTGCCGGCAATCACAATCACAGAAACGTCTGCAAATTCAACCCTTAAATACTTTCCAGTGATTATCTAAACACTCTGGTTCTTCTAAGCCCCGCCCATCTGGTTTCAAACACACTTCTCCATAATTATTATTAAGAAAAAATGTTGCACCTACGCCTGGAATCCACAGGTGTCGGCTAACAACAGCGTTTCAGTCTGCACGGCGAGGCCAGACTGTAGCTACTGCCTACATCTCGTGCAGGAGAGAGATTACGCTGCAGGGTTGGGTTCAGGTACGGGTTCAGGTACAGCTTCGTCCAGCGTTTGTGGAGGAAAAAAACACAACAACGGAGCTGCCCGCGGTGCACCTGACAGGCCGACCGACCGTCTCGTTGTGCTTGTGACTGTAACGGGTCTGCTGCCGGAAGCCAAAGGGGAGCGACATTAGCGCTGTACACCAACATCACCTGCTGCTAAACTTCCCCTAACAGGGCTAAGCGTTTCCTCCTGAACCGTCACCCATTAACCGAGAGGCTCGCCGGGTGATCTATTCACACCTTACTTTACGTTCTGTGACGACAGCTGACGTGCGGCTCTGGGATGCATGTGATGCTTGTTTTGAGAGACAAACAGAAGAATCTAGCAGCAAAACACAACAACAAACCTCCAATCCAAACAGACTCCGTCACCTAGGGAAGGAAAATCCTCCTACTTCAGATTAAGCTGAAGTTTGCTTTTGAGGCATGTTAAATACAAGGGCATGGACACATAAAGATAGATTTATTTTTCACCATGAACATACTGGAGCGGCGTATTTTCAGGACAAATAAATCAACCCATCAAAATGTTTTTATTTCCTCATACAGAAGAACCTATAACATTCAACAGACGACAGAGACAACGTGAAACAAAGATATTTGAAACAGTTGGGACCAACAAAGACAATTTACTTGGGCTCACTACTAGTACTACATACTATATATACTAACTACTATTACTACTACTCTACTGCTAACTCTACTATATACTATACTACTGCTACTATAACTACTGCTAACTCTAAACATACTGCTACTACTATTACTGCTTCCTATACTACAACTAACACTACTACAACTTACATACTGCTACTATTAACTAATTACTGCTACTATACACTGCTACAGCAACTTGCTGACAACAAATTACTGCAACTATTACTACCCATAACTCAATAATAACTACTGCTACTCGCTACTATTACAACTCAAACTACTTACACCACCAGACCCTCCTCACCACCACAATCCCACCACCACAACCATCCACCATTAGCCAATCTCGACAGCTGCACACCTAATGGGACTACGCACCATGTCTACAGCAAACTAAAACTAAAGAAAATTACTATTTACAGACAACTACAAATCTCCACTCTGCTACTACAACATATGACCACCTACAATTAATACTCCAATTAAAAAAACTTACAGAACTATACTCCAGTCATGGGCTGGCAACAATTACCTACTCCGCTCCTCAATACACACCCAACAACTATAACACCAACAACTTGCAACCAGAAGCCATGCACATCCACCACTCACCACTACCAGCTAACAAAGAGACAGCACCTCATCCCTCAACCACATTCCAACAACAAATACACACACCACCACGCTGAGAACTACAACTGTTACAGCTACTCATGAACATTACTGTACCTACTAACTACTACACAATTTACAATTACACCAGCTAAACTCAGGCAACTTATTAACAACTAACAATCAATTAAAGACAACTACAGCCACTACAGCTACACGCTACTAGTATCATTCAACTACAATTACAGCTAGCTGCAACCTACTATACAACACTATTAACTAATGACTACTAGTACCTGACTGACTACTGCAACCAACTACTATTACTATTACTACAGCATAATGGCTACACTGCTACTATACTACTACTAATATACAATTACTATTAAAACCAAACTACTTAACTGCAGCAGCTACTACAAACTACCACTCACAAACACTCACTTGACTACTATTACAACATGACTAGGCCAACGCAAACTGGAGAGCTACTTCACTACTATTACTACAATATACTAACTACTAACTCGCTACTACTACTACTAATACTTATATTACTATTACTAACTACAAACGATATACGCGGCATACAAACTGAGCAGACTACTCACTGCATTACAACTGACTACTATTTAATAAATGTTTTTGAAAGGGAATTAAAAAGTCCCCAATCTGATACTTATATAATTAATAATACAGTATATACTATATACTGTTCTGTCCATTACATAGGAAGGAGTAAGTAGTCTTAGGTAGGTAGTTATGTAGGAAGTAGGTGTAGTAGTAGTCAGAGTAGTATGATCGTAGTAAGGTGTAAGGTATAAGGTAGTAGGTAGGTAGTAGGTAGTAGGTAGGTAGTAGGTAGTAGGTAGTAGGTAGTAGGTAGTAGGTAGTAGGTAGTAGGTAGGTATTAGGGGTAGTAAGGATAAAGTTAGGTAGAAGTAGTAGGTATTATGGGTATGTAATAGGGTAGTAGTAGTAGGTAGTGTAGTAGTATGTAGGTAGACTAAGTGAAGAAGGACGTAAGGATGTAGGAATAGGTCGGTAGTCAGGTTATAGTGTAGTAGGAAGTAGGTCTTACTACGGACTACTTACTACTTACTTTACTTCTGAGCTACGTACTACGAGTGTCGGTAGTAACGGAAGTCAGCTATGTCCCCACCACACTAGCAAGTGTAAAGATAGATAGTATGTTCTTGATAGTAACGTATCATACCCTAGTTCATGTTGTGCAGAATGTGCAAACAGAGTGTTGAGAGCAGTGGTGCTGAAGCAGGGTGCAGTGAGGCGTCACTGGCCTCATACTAGTTTTAAAAAAAACTTTTAAGACCAGCCAGGCAACAACTGTTTGTAAATCACTCAAACACATTTCATAACAACACAATGGCATACCTGTGGGACCTGTTCTCCCTGATTGAGTTACCTCAGCCTCAGCATTCTCCCTCTCCCATCATGTACAGACTCCTGACGCACAAATCAAAGCCACTCACTCCTACAACGCGCTACTGTCTCTGGAGCAGAGGTTCACCCCTTGGGTCCCCGTGCCCCGTTGCCGTCCTTACCGTAACGCTTGAGTAAAAGAAAGCGCATTCCAGGTTACAGTGGGAGGCTCTGCAAAGTATCCTAGTGAGAGGAGGCGCACGGATGAGCAAGTCCAATTTCACACCGGCAGCCCTGCCCTCCTCTCCAGCGAAGGGTGGAAAGGGAGGGGGTGAAAGGACAGAAGAAGAAAGATTGGAAGAAGCCGAGAGAAGCAGGCAACAAGCTTTTCCGGTAAATACCGCCTTCACAAAACGCAATGCACACAGAACAGAACAGCCCTGATTCTTGTCATTCCCAACAAAAAAAAAGCTTATGATTTATGAGTGTTGATCTTACCTTGTACCCCCCCATGCGGTCCTCTTGGCGGAAAGGGCCGGCTGTTTTTCAGCCAGCGCATCTTGGGCCGGGGGTTGCCTCCCGCGGCACAGCGGAACTTGACTGTGTTGGCAGCTGGCACGGCGTGCAGCTTCTTCTCCATCTTCGCTGATGAGGTCCAGTACGGGGCGCCTGCGGAGAACCGGGGGAACGGTCGGCGGTCAGTCAGCGTGGGATTTCACACAAAAAAAAAAAAAACGTGAACTCAGCATTAACAATTTGGTCTAAAAGGGGGGAGGAGGGGGGGGTGAGGGGCTTGGACTACAGGGGGAGCGTGACTGCAGAGAAGCCAAGCAAGAACCTTTCCTAACACTCCCGGAGACCGACCCCCCCCTCCTCCTCCTCCCTCCTCCCCCCTCCTCCTCGTCTTGGCAACGCTGACTGACCCGCCGTCTGCATAACACAACCCAGAGCTCCACACACTTGAAATAAAAAAAACACACACACACACACACACTTTCCCCCCGTAGGCTCGGCGGGGTGTTGCGAGGGGGGGGGGGGGGGGAACATCAGCTCTGAGGGGAGAATGTGCTTGGGCGTTGCCAAGAGGGTAACTAGACCATCACATTCAATTTCATCTCATTCCACTTAGCAGCTTTTTTTTTTTTTTTTTTTTTCTTCTTCTTCTCTCCCCACCAATTACCACAGCCTCCCCTCTTCATCTGCCTGTCACTTCAGGCTGGATGTGGACGACGGGGGCCAAGGATACTTATCGCCCCTCGGAAAATCATTATGTGCCGTCGGTCGGCGGCGGCGGTGGGGGGAGAAAATGAACGTCACGTTTCTCCGAGGTGTCGGGTTTCTCTACGCGCGAGCTCCCAGCTCCCGCTCCAAAACGTCTCATCGCTCCTCCTGCCCAAATCTAGCACCTTCCCTGTGTTTTTTTTTTTTTTTTTTTTTTTTTCTCCTGCTCCCTACTTCCCCCATTTCTGTCTCTCAGTCAGCTGAATTTTCCTGCAGCACCCCCCCCCCCACCACCTCCCTCCTACTCCTCCCCTCCTCCTCCTCCACCCCCTTTCTCTCTGCACCTGGGAGAGGGTGATTGCCTGAGCAGATGGGGCTCGGAGGGGAAGAGAGAAAAAAAACAAAAAAACTCCAAAGTCAAATAACAGCACAAACTGTCTTCCACACCATCGCTTCCTCCCCGTGTAGCAGGAGGACAAGGAACAGAGGGGATAGTGGAAACCCCACCGATGGGCCCGCTAACATGAGGTCCGGGCCCCCCCCCCCCCCCCGGAGGATACCCCGCCCCCCCCCCCCTCTCCCCCCCCCCCCGCGCTTCCCTTCCCGCCTGTCCGATCCCGCGTACTATCGGACACCTCCCATCGCTCTGCTCTGGCATGCGCCGCCGGACGAGACGAGCATACTCTGATAGTGAAGTCAGTCAACAGCCTCTTCCTTCCTGAGCGGACGGAGGGCTCAGACTATAATTAGTCAGGCTCGCTCCTTCGTCTTCACTCTCGCTATCTCTGCTGCATCCTCGCCTCTCCTCCTCGGCGGCGTCCCTTTTCAGACAGAGACAGATTAGGTGTGTTGGGGAGGAGGGGGGGGGGGGGGGGGACTGACCTTTCGACCCCAAAAGGTGGCAGCTGGGTCAGGGAGGATGAGGTCGGGGACATGAAGAGGTGAGCGGTGCCGTTTCCCAGGCTCCCCTGTCCGGAGGGGGGCAGCACTTCAAATGAGGCCACCCTCCGACCCCGGGGCAAACTCTCACTGCCCTCCAGGAACCCCCCTGCCCTCCCCCCCTGCCCTCCCCCCCTGCCCTCCCCCTGCCCTCCCCCAAAAGCCCCTACGCATCCGGATCCCTGCTCACGGCTGTTTATCCAGAGTTGGCCCGGGGTGAGCTGAGGTTATCTAACTCCTGGACTGTGAGTCAAGACGTCGTCCTCTCGAGAGCCAGGCTCCGTGCATCAGAGTCCCAGAGTCGTATTTAAAGTTGAGACATCCTCCTCTACATACATCACAAATACATAAAGCTGCACTCTGCAAGATCCCGTGATGATCCCATGATCCCATGATCCGACGACAGAGAAGACGTCCCGCCAGCGACCGTACCCGGGACCAGGAATGAATCAGGCCAAACGGGGGGCGGAGCTTAGGGCGTCTTGCGTATTTGTCACCTAACAAATCTTGCCTAGTGCAGCTTCGACTGAAAGGGGAGGAGCCTCGATAGCGATGACGTCATCAACAACAGGGCAGACGGAGACCAATGCAGAAAGCCCTTTTAACTTCATCATGACATCAGTGCTACCACCCCAACCCAGCCTCCCTCCCTCCCAGATCCCTGTAGGGGCCCGTCCACGTCTCCTCCAATAACACCACCCACCGCTGACGATGCACAAACTCTCTCCTTCAACTTTTCCTCCCTTTTTTTTTTTTTTCTTCCCGTGTCGTTCGTCTCTCTTTACAACAGAAAAGTGAAATCAAAGCGTTGTGTTTTTTGCGGTGGGCCTGAACCCAACTCATTCTGGATGAGGAGTATAATGCTGCACCCCACACACACTCTCACTCCCCTCCCATGCCTACATGCACCCTTCCTCCTCCTCCTCCTCCCTCCCTCCCTCCCTCCTCTCCAGTCCTCGGGCCCGGGGCCAGGGCTCCACGCCATAACTCAGAGAAGTTGCTGGTGCTGATCCAACAACCTCCCCGCATCCGCACCCTCTTCCTCCCCCTTTTACCCCCTTTCTCGTCTCCCTCGCCTCTTCCTCCCCTTTCTTTTAATAATAATCTCGTTTTTTTTTCCGAATTTTCAGAAAACACACACACACACTGCGAGAAAATGTGACCGGACTGCCAGAACAGCTTTCGTTTTTGTTTTCAAACAGCTTATTACCGCCAGAATCGCTGGATTGTTCCCCCCCCCCCCCGCCTCTCTCCCCCATTTTTTTCCTCTTGCTGAGTTCCTCTCTCCCCCATATTTAATGGATTTCAGGCAATTACAGTCGACCCAAAGTGGAGGAGGAGGACTCACAGTGAGACGCAGTGCGTGTGGAGAATTTTAACAAGATGTGGAAGCCCTCATCTTCACTTCAGCCCTTTTAGTATGTGTGTGTGTGTGTGTGTGTGTGTGTGCGTGCGTGTGTGTGTGCATGTGTGTGTGTGTGCGTGCATCATGCTTATATAAACACATCCCTAACCCAGATACTTGCATACACATACAAGCAGACACACATGGACTAAAACGTTCTGTCTCGCTCACTTACACACTTACACACTTACACACACACACACACACACACACACACGCGCACACACACACACACACACACAGCCCATCGGGTGGGTAACTGGGTCCAGATGGGCGTCGTTCATAATGGATGAGCCCAGCTGACTGGCTGGCTGGCTCCACGGGGCCCGACTACCTGAGAGACACTAGCTGAAGGAATGTAAGGAATCTCTCTTCCCTGGAGCGCCGTGCCTACACACACACACACACACACACACACACACACACACACACACAACTTACACCTCACAGTATAGGTCCAGACAGGAATGCTAAGGTATAGAGTAGCAGAAGACGTGCAGGGTAAGAGCTGATATGAAGCTGCAGCACAGCTGTCTCCCCCTGGTCCCCGGGGGGGAGCGAGGGACGGACCCTCCTCGCTCCCCCCCGGTTCATAATCACCATGTCGGTACTGTGCTAATCAACCCTGACAACAGCCAAGTAGATTACTCCGCTCGGGGGGGGGGGGGGGGGGGGTCGAGTCTTTGGACGTGTCTGAGCGGCGGCAAAAGCATCCCGTTACGATGTTTTGACACGTTGTTAGAGGAAGTCGTCGTAAGAGAGAGAGAGAGAGAGAGAGAGAGAGAGGACCGGGGCATCTGCTGATCTGCCCTGACCTTTTTTTGAACCTCGAGCCGCCGGATGGGTTAGGTGCCTTGCTCAACGGGCATCTGCCCATACTCACTTATCTGCTCTCCGTCCGCCCCGGTGTCCTCCGATCGCTCCGTATCGTCCTCGTCATCCCCCGACGAGATGGCATCTGCACAGAGCAACCAGGGTTACTGCCACCTCCTCTCACACACACACACACACACACACACACACACACACACACGTATATTCGGAGGGTTTTCTTTGTTAAGCTATGAGGTAATAGCCGGTTGCTGCTAAGGCTGTACACACACACACACACACACACACACATACACTCACTAGAAGCCCCAGAGTCACTCAGGAGGACCACAAACGCCGGACCTCTCGCCTCCCTGTCTCATCCTCAGCTTTGCCCTAAACCTTGAAACTCCTCGTCTCGACCTTCCCTGACCTGAGCCCTGACTCACCTGTGACGTTCACTATGAAGCAGACCGTGTCCCTGCCCACGCTGGTGCAGGCGTACAGGCCCGAGTCCTTGGCCGTGGCGTCGCGGATCTGCAGCACCTCCTGCTCTATCAGCGTTCGGTTGTTGGCGCCCAGCGAGCTGCCGTCTTTGGTCCAGGTGATGGTCCCCGCCGCGGGCAGAGGGCAGCTCAGCTTCAGCAGCTCCCCGGGGTGCACCGAGCACACCGTGGGCTTAGAGATTTGGTATTTGTTCGGCTGCCTCTGCAGAGCGAGTGGGGGGGGGGGGTGAGTGGGAGGAAAATGGGAAAGGAGGAGGAGGAGGAGGGTGCACAAGAAGGAGAGAGGAAAAGAGAGGAGGTGGGAGAGGAAGAAACAAGCCATAGTGTAAGAAATAAAAAAAAACACCACATAAACCCCCAATAGATGCACTTGATTCAACTTTTTTTTGCAGGAGGAGCAATACAGGAAAAGGAGGAGGCCCATTTTTTTTAGCCGTTACACCGACATGTTGTTATGACAACCGCCCAGTCAAGAAGACACCGCTGGTCTATCAATAGTGTGATTGCTGTGTATAGATTGAGAGCATGCAGTTACGGCCATAGCAGAGTGTGCAGAGGGGAAAAACAATCGATGCTTTTGAGAGCTGGTGAGAATTGGACATCATTGCCCTGATAAGACAGTGCCCCCCCCCCCCCCCCCTTCCTTTTCAGCAGAAATGCCAAGCAGCCAGTGTGTGTGTGTGTGTGTGTGTGTGTGTGTGTGTGGGTGTGTGGGTGAGTAGCAGCAGTACAGACAGATCTCTGCAGATACATTTTAAAAAAAAGGTTATAAAACTCCCGTTCGTCTGCCCATCAGAAAGGAAAGCAGCCAGAAAGGTCCAGAGCGGAAGTGGTTACGAGGGAGGGAGGGGAGGACGCTCTCTTCTCTTTCCCTTTTTTCTCCCCCTCCTGTTTTTGACCGCGTGCCTATAAGCTTCGAAAAACCTTGACCTGACTGTAGCCCGACTCTTCTGTTTTCCATCTCTCCCTCTTCTCCTTCTTCTCTCTCCCTCTCTTCTTTTCTTTCCTTCTTTCACAACAACGGCCACGGAGAATCTAGTTTCAACCCCTTTGCGCAGGATCTGCCGGGGCCAAACGCAAAAGAGAGCAAGAAAAAAAAAAAAAGAAGCTCAACTCCAAAGAGCATTAAAAAAAATAATAATAAAAAACCCACACAAGCCTCGTCTCTTCTGGGAGAAGCTCCAAGTCCTCCTGTGAGCGCATGTGTGTACACCGTGTCCTCTGACTTGTACAACTGTGTGGAGAGGAGCGTGTCTGTCAACTAAGTGGATATCCAATCTATTAAAAAAAAAAGGTTCCCATCGCCGATACGTCGGTGCAGGTTTTTTTTTTTTTTCTTATCCTCGTCCATGTGAAAATCTGGACCACGACCGAAACGTTGAGCAAGTGGAGGGAAAAACCTGCCAGAAATATAAGTTGGCTGTTGCTGTACATAGCGAAGCCAATTCCGGTCACCCTGAGGCTCTCTCGCACGCACACACACACACACACACACACACACACACACACGCGCAAATCTGTACATTCTCTCGGCTCAAACGTAGACAGATCTTAACACTCCGTAAAAACCCTTCATTGTGAAAAAAACAGGGAGAAATTCCAAGTTTCCCCTTTTTATTGCGGTACAAAAATGTGTGTGTGTGTGTGTGTGTGTGTGTGTGTTCTTCTTCAGTAAAAGGGCTGAACTAAGATAGGGGGGTTAGCAACAATGGAAAAGCCAGTGGTGTAGGTGTACATACAGCAACAGCAGCAACCTTTCCTGTACCTCAATACACCTCTCCAAAAAACATTCCACACACACACACACACACACACACACACACACACACACACACACACACACACACACACACACACACACACACACACACTCCAGCCCCGGCAGGAAGGGAAAGTCATTTCGCCACCAGCCAGCGGACGGAGCATGTGCGCAAGCCTCTAAACGTTCCCCCTGGGCACATAGACACACAGGTACAGTTCCGGTATTGTGATCGTTTTTTTTTCTTCTTCTTCTTCTTTCCGGAAATAATTAACCCCTCCCTCCCCAGCCAGGACTCAGTGTGTGGTCTGGTGGAGGGGTGGAGCTACTGTGCTGAGTGATGGGACCTGTCTCCACCGCTTTTGTTGTTTGTTTTTTTTACGACGTACTTTTCCGTAGCGGCATGTCTTCACTTCGGCATCATGACTGACGCTTTTCCTCCATTGTTTGATGGTAGGAGCTGTTGTAACCCGCTAAGGCCCCGAAACAGCCTGGGCCTTCAGGACGCTAGCAGGCATGGAAAACTTTATAGGGGGGGGGGGGCTCGATGAGGCTGTCCTAGCAAAGTGACACTTGGAACTTCACACACACACACACACACAAACACATGCAGGGTGCACTGTCTGTCAGCACATATGAGAGAAAAGGGGGCCGCTGAGGTGCTTCGTAGAAAGACGATATGGGAAAGACTGAGAAGGGATATCCTTATAGTTTGACAAGTACCATGCATCACACACACACACACACACACACACACACACACACACACACACACACATGTCCGTGTGTGTGTGTGTGTGTGTGTGTTACACTAGAAGGTCTGACTGAAGGAGGGATGGAGGGAGGATCAGGACAGGAAAGGAATCTCGCCAAATGGTGGCTCTTATTTAAGAAAGCACACACGTGTTAGTTCTGCCTTCATCGTTTTCTTATCTCCGCTGTTTCCATCTGTCGCCCTCCGTCAACTCCTCCCTCTTCATTTCTCTCTTTCACCTCCCCTTCCTCTCTCTCTCTCTCTCTCTCTCTCTCTCTCTCCCCTCCTGTCCCGGCTTCCTCTTCCTCCTCCTCCCCTCTTGACCCTGCTGACCTAACCCTGACCCCCTTCCCAAACCTGTTGACACCTCCTGCATGCCTGATTGTTCATGGGAAACTCCTCCACACACACACACACACAACACACACACACACACACACACACACTCGACGAATGCAGCAACAACCATGCTAATGAAACTGCAAACAAATGCGTGCGTAGACAAACATGTGCGTACAGAGATCGGCAGATACAGGCACGCACAAACACACACACACACACACACACACACACTCCTGCTTTCAGCTCCCTCACTTCATCCACTTGAGGAGTGCTTCAGGGACACAGGATGAGTTTAAGAGTTGAAAACACTTCACTGCAGATTTTTCATCTCTGCGACATTTCATCCTCCTCTGCACCACGAGGAGGGAGGGAGAATCACCCCCACACACACACACACACACACACACACACTCATACAGGCTCGCTCGCTCAATTTCTATCAAACAGTCTTCTCTTTTCCCTCCTTCTTCTTCGCTGCTATCATTTTGCCTCCCCTCTGTTGAACAGCTCTCCGCTTCATATAGAAACTACTCTCTGTCTCTCACTTCATTATCAATGTCTCTATCAGGTGTGATAGATTCGGACTGTCAAGTCACACCTCTCTCTCTCTCTCTCTCTCTCTCTCCTCTCTCTCTCTCTCTCTCTCTCTCTCTCTCCCTCCCTCTCTCCTTCACTCACGCCGTCGTGGCAGTAATTAGTCTCATTGACATTTTGCTTGCGGCAAAATGCGGCAAGCAATTTTCAAGAACGCCTCCTTGCTGCCACGTGCCTGTCTGTCTGTCTGCCTGTCTGTCTGCCTGTCTGTCTGTCTGTCTGCCTGCCTGTCTGTCTGTCTGTCTGGTCTGTCAAAGCGGGGGGGGTACGGTGGCCCTGGAGTTTTTTTTTCTCACAGAAAGGATGTTATGACTCAACGTCTGCAGATCTCTCCCCCGTTGCGTTCTGGATGTGAACGAGATGTAACGGCTTACCGTGTTGAGGGCACACACACACACACACACACACACACACACACACACACTCAGCACGGCGGCGAACAGACAGCCACACACACACACACACACACACACACACACACACTGACAAATCACATTATCTCTGCTGCCCTTCCCATCCCTCTGTTTTCCTCTCCCCTCTCCCTCTGCATCCTCCTCACGCAGTCAAATCCCAGGACTTTTCTCCCCCTTTTTTTTTTTGTCCTTTCTGATGTCCGTGTCCTTTCACATTCAAATCCCTCTCTGGCTCTCTCTCCAGCTCTCTCTCTCTCTCTCTTCTTTTTTTTTGTTATGACAATGGGACCGCTCCGCCAACTGGCTCCCGCTGGCGTCCATGGCAACTGGCCCCTCCAGTTTGACCCGCCCCTCCCTCGACCCCCATCTCACCCCCTATCACCGTCAGTGCTCCCAGGGTTAAACCTTCATCACCACAGGCCTCCTGGACCTTCCTCAAAAAGCTCAGGGGGGACGGTCACTCTCACCACAAAATAAAATGCAGCCAAGTTAAAATTATCAGGTAAAAAAAAATGTACCTGATCTTTTTTTTTCACCTGAAGCTTCATTCATCAATTGATTTATTTACCCACTACCAACTCAGGGCCACAGGAGCCTATGGACAGGCCTGATTTCATAACTTTGTTTAACTTTATTAACACATTTCATCGTATTTTTTTGCATCTGATCTCTGCATCTAACTTCTGTTTGTAGCTTTCTTTATTGAGAGTCATTTTGAGGCCCATCAGTGTGGTGCTGGTCCCTGTCGGCCTCCTGCCACGCAGCAGACTGGACACTGAGACCTGAAGCACAAGCTGCAGCAGGTAGCAGCTCTAGCCAGCCTCTTATCAGACAGGTGTGAGATTGAACAAGGCATTGTCTGGGGCATCAGCCAAGGAAAATAACAGTCCACACACACACACACACACACACACACACACACACACACACACACACACACACACACACACACACACACCTCAAGACTAACACCAGCCAACGGCAGGCTAATAAAAGTCGTTGTGTGAAGGCGTCCTATTCAGTCTAACTGCCCCTCGGTCACGCTGCTGGCCGGACACGTCGTGTTTGTTTAGAGAGTTCAGTTCCATTGCCATCGCCACACACACACACACACACACACACACACACACACACACACACACACACACACAGACAACACACACACCATGTCATTAACAGGCCAGCTGACACTTTTATACTTTTACAGCCTGACTCCCACTGTGTAGATTCCACAGTGTTAAAGATAGGTAATAACCCTACAACCTGCTTGACTGTCACACCACACACACACACACACACACACACACACACACGCACACACACACACACAAGCAGAAGTGTTTATCACCATAACTGTTGAAATAAAGGCTATCCCAACTGTTGCTCCCCGACACATAATCAGATTAAAACAAGCATATGTAGCCAATTAGTAAAAGTATACCAATATAAACCTTGATGATCATCATGTGACAACGCAGGGATTATTTCATATTGTGCCCATGACATCATTTAGCCTTTATTTACTCAACCACTCAACTGTTCTGCAGCGTTTGTCCCTACGCTGACCTTATTACCAGATTACACAGGAAAGTCTTTTCTAGTCTACGTTCCAATGTGCCTGGTGTCACCTTTATTCATCATCATCAAGCGGCCCGGGACTTGAACGCACCACAGAGCAGGGCGCTGTTAAGGACACACACACACACACACACACACACACACACACACAACACACACCTCCTGTGCTCGGTCCTATTGTTACTCGGGCTCAGCCGGAGTATTTTAATCACAGTGCAAACGGAGAGCGCGCCCCGGACAAGGTAAACACTCCCATAGATACTAAAGTGGCTACGGCGGCAACAATAGGCCTGTTGTGGAGGGTGGAGGGGGCCTTCACCGGCCGTGCACGCTCTCCTTCTACTGTTACAGCAGCCACAGGTAAACAAAGCCAGCAGAGGGCCACCAAGGGGTGCAGGGGGGGGGGGGGGGGGGGGCTGGGCTCTATAGAGGCAACATTGATATGCAATCTGGTGCATCTACAGCAATCACTGCTCCTAGACACAGGCAGTGGTGTGACAGTGAGCTGCAGGGCACTGGGGCAGGGCGGAGGACCAGGGTGGTGGTGGTGGTGGTGGTGGTGGTGGAGGAGGAGGGGTGGGGGTGGAATTCCCAAACAGCTCTGTAGGGGGGTCATTAGGACAAAGAGGGCGGGACCAGCCAATCTGTCTCCCTTAACACGTACGCCCTACAGATGACAGCGGCATAGCCGAGCGAAGCCAAAGTAGTGCTCGTCTGGCCTGTGTTCGCCATGTGCAGGGGAGCGAGGGGGGGGCGGAGGGGGAGGTTGGGACAGATCTGGGATGGGATAAGCGGGCCAGTTCCTCGGTGAGCCTCCAGTCTGTGTGTGTGTGTGTGCCCTGTTGATCCCTCATCATGTGACCCCCGGGTCTAGCCACTTAATCCCCGGTCACATGACTTCTCCAGCGCCCCCCCTGTAATCTCTCCATCTAAAAAGGAGAAGTCAAATATGCACAAATCCTCTTAGAACTTTCCTGGAGGATTGGATAACGCTGGAAAACTCCCTCTCTCTCTCTCTCTCTCTCTCTCTCTCTCTCTCTCTCTCTCTCTCTCTCGCTCCTGCCCCAACGCCCTCCGCTGTTTTCTCCGTGGTCATGTAGCGTAGCATCCAGACAATTTGGCCGAGAGGTTTGAGACGGCACAACAAAAACAACAGCGAGAGGGACCAGCCGAGGCGGCCTGCCGGGCAAGGTAAGCCAGAGCTACACCCGACCTCCAGGGCAAAGGGCAAGTGTGTGTGTGTGTGTGTGTGTGTGTGTGCGTGTGTGTGTGTGTGTAGGAGGCTTAAAAAAAAAAAGTGATGCTCTGTTGTTGGCCCAACTTACAATTAGCATGTTGATTAAAGCCTGGGAACAAAAGGCTGAGGAATGTGACTTACCATCCATCACAACAACTCTAATTACACTGGAGCCGGAGAAGCCTCAGAAAGCCCTGCTGTCTGTCTGCAGCTGGAGAGGAAGAACCTTCCACAAAACCAACTTAAAAACCTATATAGTTTCACCAAGTTTTCATCTGCAAAACTTCCCAGAAAAAGTGGCGAGACGAGGCAAAAACTGCTCGCTCTTCCTCCCCCCTCCCTCTCCCTCCTCTCCCTCTGTTTCTTTCCAGGCAGGGCATGAGAAGAGATGCCAGCATAAACACTGTCCCACCCTCCTTCCCTTCGCGAGCCCTCCCTCGTCCTCCTCCTCGCACGGGGGTCTGCAAGCTCGCCTTTAACAATCAAGAGCTTAAACTAGCGCGGGTGTTAGAAAGAAACGGTGTTTGCGAACGAGCCGAGGTTAGTCGCTTTCCGTTGTTTAGTTGTTTATTAGGATATTTTCTTCTTCTCCCCCCCACCACCACAAAACGTTTCTCCCTGTTTGTGTGATTCTCAGCTCAGATGTAATAAGACCTGCTCACGTCCAGATAGATACACTTTGGACCATCTCCCGTTTGATAGCGACCCTTCAACTCAGGACCAATGTTTATATTGTTGTTGTGGAGGTACCAGGGTGAAAGCTATTCCCCCCCTGTCCTATCTACACACACTGAAACAACAGAGAACAAACTAGTCATCACTTTCCTGGAGGCCCTGGGGGACATGGTGCTGGGCTAGCCCACGGGAAATTCAAACTTTTAGCCTCAATATTTATAACCTAAATTCCAAATCCATCATAGCAAGTATGAAACTGACTGTTTTATGAGGATAGCAACATGGATTAATGCTTTTCTCATTTTTATTTACCACTACATCGCTGAGTACACGGCCTGCACTGTAATCTGTCATCTATTGCCCCGCCCAGCCGTCCTGGCTGAGGGATGCCTCTTTGAATTGCCCCGCCCAGGGCTTCTTCCATCATTTCTCCTAGTTTGTCTTCATAGAGGCTGGTGGTGCCCGGCCAGGTCAGACAGGTTCTCTTCAACCTGTTACTGGTAATTAATTGTCACCATGTGATCGATAAGTGATTGTGTCATGAATGTGATTGTCTATCAGTCTGACCTAGTAAGGCCTGTTAGTCCTCTGAGGCTTGACTGACTCTACTTTGGGAAGCAGGGTTTAATTGACAGCAGTGCACCTATTCCACCCGCTCCCTCACGAAAACACGACCAACCGCCTGGTTCTCCACCTCGCTCCACCTCCCGAGGCCTCTCGCCCCCCCCCCGTCCTCCTCGCTTACCCTCAGGTTCCAGAGTGGCCTCCTCCTCCTTGGTGGCGGTGAGTGGCGGCCGGGCCACGCTGACGGTCAGCAGGGACAGCAGGACGACGGCCAGCAGCCAGGCCCACGAGGCCATCCCCTTAGCGGGGGCCAGCGCTCCCCATAACCCCCTCCTCCGCCTCCCCCTGGACACTGATCCCATCTGAGGGACTCCGCCCAACCATCAACTGCTGCCTGGTCGGCCTGTCACTCACTGGAATTCACCCAATCACCTGGGCTGAGAGATAGAAAGAGAGCGAGAGCAGAGAGAGAGAGGAAGGGAAAGTGGTGGTGGGGTGATGACAGAAGAGGCAAGCCGGAGTGTGAACACAGATGGGAGTTTTGCAGAGAGGCAGCGAGAACAGAGGGGGGGGGGGGGGGGAGAGAAAAACATCCAATCAGTGCTGCATCGTTACAGTCCCATGTCATCCAACTCTCTCTGCTGTTCCACTTTCGCGCATTTTTATTTTTTCGACACGTTGAGGCGGATAAATGAAGTGAGAGGAGGCGAGAGAGAGAGAGAGAGAGAGAGAGAGAGAGAGAGACAGAGACTGTGTCCGTGTTTCAAAATGCTGTCAAACAAGCCGTGCCACAGACATACCGAAGCTGTGAGGCACTGACAGCCAACACACTGCGGCCCGCGCCACATCTGCCTTCGCTTCTCATGTACAGGTTTATACATTATGATATACTGTCAGAGATACCCATTAACAGATGCTGCCTACTTCTTCTTCTGTGTCTTCGGCTTAATAGTCCCAATCTGCTCAAATGCTATGAGATATCATTCTGAAAATATACTTCTGGATACTGGATTTTTGATTTTTGTATAATGTAAAATATAAAATGACAGAAGTCTGATGTGGCATAATGCCCAAATATCAGCACAACAACAATACAGTATCGTTTTACTCTGGGGATGTATTTCCATTGGGCTGCAGCACTAATAAATCAGATGGAGAGTCATAACTTGTTTTGAAAATATCCCCTGGCACAGCACCGATCACAGATCAGCCAATACGGCATCGTTTTCGCTTAAGGGGGGGGGGGGGGGGGTGCATCACTTATTCCCGTGCGCAACAGATGCGCCAAACCTGTTGCCCGCTTCCCATTTGCGTTGATGCTATTCGTTAGGAGGGCTTATTACATTTCCAATTTAGACTGACTTGATTATGAGACCGAGTAGGCTTTGACTAGTATGCACTATTGCGACACTGGGGGACACGCAGCGATCTATTTGGCCGGACATCTGCGGTTCAATCCCAGTGATCTGTCTCTGGAGGTTTCGGTGAAGTCACGCTTCCCCGAGCTCCTTCTGCTCCAGCTGGAAATATCGATTGGTTTGTATCCACGCAGATACATGTAATTTGACTTGTAGAGAGCAATTGTTAAAACATGTCCACATCCTGGTTTATCTCTCTCGTGCAACCCCCGCCAAACCCCCCAACCCACCCCCCCACCTCAGGGGGCTCAGGGCGGCGTGAACGCGCACATGATTTTGGGGTGATTCTCCGAGTTTTCATGACGCGCGTAACTGAGCTGACTGAATTAAGAGAAATGCATGTATAGTTTAGACAAAGATCTCTACATTGTGGCTCGTGCAGACCTATGAATTATTAAAGGGTAGTACACAAATCAGTACACCCGATGCCACAATCAGCCAGAAAGATAGATCCGTTTAATAACGATAATAATAATAAACTTAATTTAAAACTTTTACAAAGGGCTTTGACTGTACCTTTAAAAAAGTAAAATCAAGATGGCACCACAAGATAATAAAATAATAATAATAATAATAATAATAGGAGAAAATTTATGACATAAAAGCAAGTATATGAAAATAGGTTTTAAGGGGGGGTTGATATGCTCTTCGTTACAGCCTGTGGGCTTTTAGCATGTTGCTGTCGACATGACATTTGGACACATGAGGGCTTTTCCTCCACAGATTACCACAGCCTTCATTTCAACCAGGCTTTGAATGAAATTTCTTGGCACTGATTGAATTCCTATTGAAATTCAAATCAGTTTCTTTTCCACAATGGGGGCTCGTTTGGGGCCGCTCAGTGATTTAGGGCTCCAGCACCAAGCAGTGAAAAAACAACTGCGGTCACGGGATAATTGGCACCATAAATGCAATGTAGAAAATTAAGCAAAGTAATAAATAACTAAGACACTCGTTAATGGGCCCCTAAACTGATGAGGCAAGGTGCCGTTTTGTTTTTCACCTTCGCAATCAAGTCACAAAATAAATAAGGGTTGGCCTCACTGGAGTTAGTATGTTTCTAAATAAAGTTCTAGATCTAATAGAAGTTATGACATTTTAAATCTCTAAACAAAACTGTATTATATTAGCCCTGGATTTCAGATTTCTCAAATAACATATTTTATTGTCAAATTCTGCAAAGTCCCCAAAATACATTCTTGATTAGAAAACTCGGAGCCTATTCTACTGTCAAATAAAATAGGTTAAATAAAGAAAATGTGGTCATAACTAAAAAAAAATAGGGCAACACCAAAAGAGAGCAAAGCGTTCATCTATCCCCGTATTGGTCGTGACAGCCGAAATCTGACAGATCATTCGGGCAGATCCTACATGGAGGAAGTTTTATTGTGAAAAAAAATAGACTTACCAGAGAGGACTAAAATCTTGGGAGATCTCTGTTTTGGCATGCACAGATAAGGGAGGAGAGTGCATGTGCTGAATCCAGAAGGAGGAATGTCTCCAACTCCCCAATGCACCAAAAACTGCGAAGCGCTGCTTTTTTTTTCTTCAGTTTACTATTCCACAACCAGCCGGCGTCAACTCAGATCAGAGGATATATTCCAAACCCGTGGGGTAGGGTAGTCCGATGCCATGCAAAGAAATCCGACTCTACTTGCGTTATCCTTCGAAAACAGCTCGGAAAACCATACCGCTGTCCCCCCCCTGAAACTTTCCTCCCCGTCACCAAGTTTCTTCTAGGGCGCAAAACATGTCCAGTGTTCCCGAGCAGCGCACTTCTCCGCTATATGGAAAAGCTTGCAACTTGCGGAGGAGGAGGGACAAGAATTGAAAAGCTACAAGAGGATAGATGTCCGATGCGAAATGACATTAAATCCATCAATGTATGATCCCGCTGGCGAACAGAGCGTCTTTCGCGTCTTCTTCCACCCCCTCCGCCGACAGTCCTGCTGCTGTTTCTCAGACGCTTTGTCAGATTTACTAGATTTTTTTTTTTTTTCCTCCTCCTTACGTCTCCACACACTGCCCTCCTCCTTCACTCCAGTGGGTGTCGCTCAACCCGCCGCTACCACTCCCACCCCCTCTCCGCCACCCCCTGAAATCCGACCCGCTTCCTGGCCGCAGTGCCTTTGGGGCCCTGCCTTCCTCCGCCCATCAAATTGCAGCGCTCCCTGCCTCGCGCTCAACTCAGCTTGCATGTAACTGGGACCGATGCGAGGGCCCCGCGCGCTGCTCCGGAGCTGTCAAACCGCAGTAACAACGCCCCTCAGTGGTCAAGGTGTGACATCTGTGCAAAGAGACGCAGACACACAAGTTTTTTTTCCCACTTATTTTTCTTATTCTACATTGTGGACAGATACAACAACATGAATCGGCAACACAGTTTTCTTTTCACACTTTGGGGCAATCCTGGCAGTAAGTAGTGTGCTTGCTCAAGGACACTTCGGCAGACTCACTAGTCATGCTATACTCATGCCACCCAAAAGGGATGCAGCAACATTATAGAGCGAGCATGTAGGAGCTAGCTGCTAGGTCAAGAAATAGAATTAGATGTTGTTTTTAGTCAAGATTCACTGAAGTTCATGAGTTTCCTTCAAATGAACAGATTTATCCACAACAACCCAGAGAGAGGGAGAGAGAGAGAGAGACCCCCTGTAGCTCGTCCCCCTCAATACTTCAAGCTGTCTCCTGCATGGGTTCACGTGTTCACGGGCTCTGAAAGAGAGTGAGACAGGAGGGTGGAAGACTCTAATCTCCACAGACTCCTCCAGTCCAGCGAAGCCCCCGTTTTTCACCAAGGGAGAGAGGGGGGGGGAAACTCTCCCATTCATTTTGGATGGCAGGAATAATAAGGCTGTTTTCTAAGGCAAAGGTTGGCCTGTGAATGGAGAGTTCCACGTCTGATTTTCGCTCCTCTTTTCCTCCTCTCCCGTCTCTGTCTCCACCAGTAAAGCCATCAGAGACAGGAGGGCTGACAGCTTGGCTAGGAATAAAGAGGGAGAGCGAGAGGTGAGGAAGGAGAGTTCGACTCATTTTTCTAGAGTGGTGCAAAATACCCCCCGCTTTTTTTTTTTTTCTCTCTCTCTTTCTCTCTTTCCTCCCTCTAACATAAGTCTATTTACAATTCCCAATTTATTTTCCACTGCTCGAGCAGCACAGGTTTGAAAGAAACCTCATCAAGCCGAGTCTCACGGGCCTTTGACTGAGAACTGGACGGACTCAATGCCCCCGTGCTGTGGTATCCATCAACCTGTCATTGTCCTTCCTCATCTCCACCTCTCCACCAATCTCTCCTCTTTAGTCCTCTTTCTCTCTTAATCCCTCCTGCGCCCCGGCAGGCCCGCGGTAGTCGGAATGAGGGAATGGAAGCGAGAGGAAGAGAAAGTGACAAGCTAATGGCCTCCCATCGGCGTCGTAGATGAACATATTGATTCCGTGTCGCCGTTGATAGAGATCACGGGGAGGGCGGCTTGTTGAAGGGTTCTTCGGCCACCCCCGTATTATCACCGAGGATCCGTCTTGTCGGCGTGGTGTTTGAAGCCCCGGGGTTATTGTTTGGGCCCTGAGCCCTCCTGCTGCGCTGCTCATTTAAGATGCTGTTGAAGTGAGCTAATCAACAACTGGCCATTACTTTTCTCTTTTGTCCGCTGGACCGGCTGGTTGGCTCACGTTAACCAAACCCGCACCTCGTTGAGCCTCATCACTTTATACGACTACAGAACACTTTTATCTGGTGCTGGTGAGTTATACCTATGTTGCTTTCCTCTGGTGTTACCGTCGGTGCTTGTGCTGCGGGATCAAGGGGTCATGTCCAAGACGGGCGGGGGGGGGGGCTATTTTAAGACTGCCAGCCCAGTGCAGCACATCTTTCTCAAATCCCAACAGTGCTATATCAGTGATGACACAGACAGCGGTTGTGGTGCGAGACTCTATTGGAGTCAATCAGCCATTATACTGCTTTTTTTTTTTTTTACTGTGATGGCACATAGACAATCTACTCCCTTACAGTGAGCTGGGCCAGAACGGCAAAGCTCCTCCCCCCAGTCCTCGTCGAGCGCTATAGAGGTCTAAAGGAGATATTCACTGTTGGAGAATCACCCGAGTACAAAACGGTCTTGTTCTCCTTTGGAATATCTGTTTTTTTCCCCCCTCCTCCTCCTCCTCGAGGGCGGTGCTGTTAATCATGAACGGCAGCGATATGTTATTATAGCGTCTCTGCTCCAAATCCTCGGGACCCCTCCTCCCTCTCCCGATATATCACTGACATATTATAATTAAAACATCAAAAGTGGGTGACTCACATCCTGTGCAAAATATGAAACAAATGCGTGGAGCTGTGTGTGTGTGTGTGTGTGTGTGATGGGGGGGGGGTATGTTGGTGGGGGGGAAACGGCAGGAGAGGAGTCAGAAGTAGACGCACGCCTCGGGGGTTAATTTAAACCATATAGCTTCTCTGCAAACCACGTGCTGACGGGAAGAGGACCCTGAAAAAAAAAATTTTTTTAAAAAAAAATGGGAGGGGAGTGTAGGTGTTCGTTTAGGCAGGATAGAGAAATGAAGTGCGTGAAAATCAGCGGGAAGATTATCGGCTATCGGCTCATTCCGAGGAAAAACGAACAAACTTCTTATTCCCGCCACGTGCGAGAGATGAGTTCGGTTTTTTTTACCACGACCGCACTGGACAGCGAAGCCCATCGTGGCCCCTCCACCATCTAAGAGGTCAGGTCTTTAACGCTCCACCCTCCCACTCCCTCCTGACATGTGTCCATTTACCACAGCGGGGTCAGCACAGTCTGTTTGCTTTCAGCTCAGAAGACATCGGCCCCCGGTATATGCGCAGCCCGGTAAGCCAGCGGGTCGTCCTTCTCGGTGTCACTAATACGCCTTAATAACCTCCTCCAGACAGCCGGGCCTCCTGCCGGGCCTCTCCTCCCCCTCAGCAGGTAACAGAGAGCAGGGATAGAGGGAGTGGACGGAGGTGGGGGTGCGGAGGGCCCAATCATCCAGATTCCTCGCATGTTTCCACCTCGGTACTCCGGAGTGTTTGGAATAGCTGGGATGCCTGCAGGTTGAGCTTGCCCTGCCGGAGCTCCGCCGAAAAAGGGAGGACAAGGAGAAAGGGAGAAAGTTGATGTTTGCAGCGCGAAATTGGGAGTCTGGTCGTTTTTTTTTAAATTCCCCTAAGCTACGCTGGGAGACATGTCAGCGGCAGCGAAGAAAACATCGGGCACGCCGCAGCGTTGCAGTATCGGCCCTGTTGAAAATGTTTGCTTTCCCTCCCACCTGGCTGGCACCGTTTACCCCTCATAAAAATAACACGGGGCTTTTTCCAGGCAGAAACACTGAAAGATGATGACTGAAATTGACAACTTTATGCCTCTATATAAAAGGAGGAATGAATAGAGCTTTTTCCTGGCATTTCAACAGGGACAATCACCCTCTCTCTCTCTCTCTCTCTCTCTGTCTTTGTCTATGCCTCTCTTTCTCTTTCATGCATGCTACTTTTTTCTCCCTCTTTTTCAAAAAAATATTTCCACAGTCACACAACATATGAGCATGCACACACACACACACACACACACACACTTTGCACAGTTCATTAGGTTTCTGAGAACAGGTCACTTCAGTCATTCTGAGCGTGACTCATACTTTGCAAGTCAGGACTTCAGCCTGTGCTGACCGTGTTGAAGTTTGGTGTTTTCTTCTCCGAGCCGACAGCCCTCCTAAGAGTTAACTACAGCAGCTCAATGTTCCCCTTAGGTACTTTCTCCATGCCCCGATTATGAGCTGTAATGCCACTGCGCTCCCATAGACACACTAGCTACCACTGACTCAAGACCCCATGCTATTAGCAGTAATAAGAGCCTGCACTGCAGAAAGTATCTTAACAATTCCTTGAGTCTCTCTTAAAAAAAAAAGATGTTTTCCTTAAAATAAGTGAAACAAATCCACCACCGGGGTGAAATAATTGCCTTCCAAAGCAGTTTCACCTGACCTGTCACTCCACTATCAAGCCAACGACCCCTGATTGAACTACAGTTTTTGAAACAGGTTGATTTGCACTGGAAGCGAGTGGAATGATCACACCACCAGCTGGCAGATCTCTCCACTCTTTTTCAGAAAAATACACTTTTAATACCCAGCGCTGCCCGGTGAAACGGCCCTGTTTCCGTGTTGTCGGAGGGGAGTTAGACATTAGCGCTGACTGCAGCGGTCCCCGCGCTCCTTCTGTCTGGAGCAGCAGGAAAGCGAGGTTAAACATTACACAGTGTACGGAGCTGAACCGCTTCCCGGTCCGGGCAACTGCCGAACGACGTCTCACAGGATGTGCTGGTCGAAGTCACCGCCTACCGGTCTTACCGGCAGCTCTGTGTGGCGCTATACGAGGACAGAGACGATGCTGTCTCGGAGGATGTCCTCGCGGAACGGGGTTACCGAAAGACTTTCACTGCGTTTTGAAAGCAGCTGGTTCCTATTGAGAGTCTGCAGTTTGAAGATGAGCAGTCTGTTGTCTGGTTGAGCTTTAGAAAAATGTTTGTTTTTGCAGTCGGCAATAAAACGGGGACTAAAGAGCGCTAAAGAAGCATACCAAAAGTATTTAGGGCGCCTCTGGAGGGCCCGCCGCAGAGAGAGAGCCCTGCATACCCAGCATGCACATAGCTTTCATTGTGTTTATAGACCGGGGGGGGGGGGGGTGGGGGGGGCCCAGGGAATAAATCACAAGGTCGGTGAATGGGCCGTCTGACCTTTAACCCCAGGGCCAAGAAAAGACTCTGCTCTATGTCCTGATGTCATCGGCAAGTCATTAACGCCAGGGCCCTCAACACCTCTGCCATCTCACCCTAACCCGCTCTATTGAGCTGCCAATGGACAAGCCCCCTGGTCACAGAGCCTAAATCACTCCACGGGGTTGCAGCAGTTACAGACTTGACCTTGGCCCGCCGTTGTTTTCCATTCCCGCTCCCGCAATTAACTCTATTTGTTGTTTCTGCGTGTCGAATCTCGCCGCTCTGTCCAGCGGCAAGAAGCACAAGAAATAAGTAAGTTATGGGTAGCAGTCAATAATTTCCCCCTCAACATGTTTTATTTGTTCCTATACTACTTACATCTTGCAGTTGTGCAGATGTGCAGCCTTGGTAGAAGTGCCTATTACACGGCATGCACCGCTTGCAACAGTTCTGCCTCCCTCTTCTTTACGACGCAAACGAGATGCAGCAACGGCGGATTGGTGCAACACGGATTCATAAAGATGGCTACCAGAATGTGTGCGATTTTCTCGGCGCGCGGCTGACGGAAATGAATACGACGCAGACAGGTGAAAGTATGTCGGTGTGGGCATGACTCGGTCCACCGGGGAGGAGCGTGACAGAGGTTGTTAAAAGTGAGACCGAGGCACTGAGGCAAAGCATATGTTTTCTTAAGGGACGGCGAGGTGAGCAGGGGTTAACTATTTTGACCGTGAACGCCAATCTGAGGCCTAATTTGAGCTGAGCTGTCTCCCGAGGACTAACCTCCCCACCAGGACCCTGACCTTTGACCCCCCTCACGCCAGTTTCTGCACTACGTCTACAGAGATAGAGGAGCAGAAAGAGCGAAACGAGACTCGTCAACACCCTGCACGTCTTTTGTTTTCTGTGCACGCCGCTTAAATGTGCGCACATACTTCTTCACCATACTGTTTATATGGTTTCTGGTCCCGACTCTGCTCAGCAACAGAGGAGCAAGCTGTGACCAGGCTGGCTTGGCTTCAGGTTGCAGCATGCCTACCTCCGCGGCACAGACTGACAGATTTACATTGTTGTCTACCACAGCGTTCTGCACTTGCGATTCTTAATTATTCTGTTGCGCAATGACATCTCATGAAAAACCCATCTCTCAGCATGTACCATTTTCTCTTTCTAACACCTTCTTGCCCGCAGCTATATGGCAAAAAAAACCTGAGCTGTGCAAAACAGGGCAGATTAAAAACTCCTACTAGGCCTATAAAACAACCAGTGTGGAGTCAAGCACTTACTAAGGCACCTGGATAGGATCTGCTGAGCTGAATGCACCTCAACACAAAAGAGCTATTGACTAATTCATTTATTTGAAAGATCCTGCCTCCGCTAACCCTGGAGACCGGCCGGGAAAGGTTTTTACAAGTCTTTCTTCAGACATGACTGTCTGAGCATGTGGGGACTAAGGTACACTTCAGTCATCCCCGTTGAGAAACCGCACTGTACAAATAAATTAATCAAGCCGAGCAGCAGACTGACTTCAGAGTGGGGAGCAATCTGGTGCCCCATATTCCATCCATCATGATCAGATCACTCTGGAACTGTGGGACCAGGCCAAGACAGGCCTGGCTGCAAAAACACTGTTGTAAGAGACCAGGAGTTAGTCTGGTTTAGTCTAGTCTAGTTTAGTCTAGTTTAGTCTAGTTTAGTCTAGTTTAGTTTAATCTAGTCTAGTCTAGTTTAGTTTAGTTTGGTTTAGTTTGGTTTAGTCTAGTTTGGTTTAGTCTAGTCTAGTTTAGTCTAGTTTAGTCTAGTTTGGTTTAGTTTGGTTTAGTCTAGTTTACTTTAGTTTAGTTTGGTTTAGTCTGATTTGGTTTAGTTTAGTTTAGTTTAGTTTAGTTTAGTTTAGTTTGAAGTCAAATCTTTCAGTCTTGAATGCCATTGTAAATACATCACATGCACACACACACACACACACGCACACACACATGCACTTACAGTGAGTAGCAAAAATAAATTGCGATGTTACTAAAACAAGCTTGTAGTACATGTGTAACATGGTGGTGAGCCGTATCCGTGTACTACATCAAAGCTAATGCTGAAAAACTAAATAGTCAATTGCCTGCTGTAATTAAATGTAGAACCAGCAGCACGGCCTTGTGGGAAAACCTCAGCTTGTAATTACTGTAACAGTGAAAGTCAAAGAGACACACCTTGTAAACCGATCCCTGAGAACCGTGATGTTCACATTGAACACCACTCCCCCTGTCTCTTCCCCCGGCAAGCCTCACAGTTAAGGTTACGACAGATACCCCCCTGCCCCCCTCCACACACACACACACACACACACACACACACACACACACACACACACACACTCTCTCTCTCCATCCCCACCCCCGGCTCCCAGCCCCTCGCCTGCCCGTCCTACCCAGCACGAGCTGTCACTCCTTCAGTGTGTCACAGTAATTCACAGTGACAACAAACAACTGGCCACGCTACGCACCGCCCATGATCCTTCACACCAAACTGAGAGACAGAGAGGGGGGGGGGGGGGGGGGGGTTGGAAGAGGAGAGGGGTGGTTTTAGGGCAGAAGGGGAATTCAGGAGGGGATAGAGAGAAAGGAAAGAGGGCAGAGGGTAGGAAGAGTAGAGGTAAAGGGGCAAAGGGGAGGGGAGGCTATTGTTGTGTATATACACCCGGTATCTGTCAGAAAAAGACACTTTCATATTTCCTTCCATTGCTGACTCAATGCTGTGTTGCCACGGCGACATAACTTGTGCTTAATATTTTGTGATGTGTCTTTTATTATTACGTGTTAAGGCCGCAGTGGGCCCGAGGATCAATATGGTCCTGTCAGAGTGGTGAGAGGTTGAGAAATGGTAGGTTGGCGACCTCTGACCCCAGGGTATAGAATAAGGAAACGGGGGTGGGGGATTGTGGGGGATTGTGGGGGGTGGGGTGGGGGGAGGGCAGTTTAAGTTTCACACCCCTTCTCCAATGCAGCGCTCTGTGCTTGTTTTTGTAAGAGTGTGAAGCGCATTTTCCATCCCTGTGAGAGAACGTGCTTGAAAAGTAAAACAGCCAGGGAGGGAAAAGAGAGAGAAAGAGAAGCCAAAGGGAAGAATATGTAGAGAGAGGAAGAATGAGATGGAAATGGGAGAAAAAGAGGGAAAGAGAGAGAGAGAGAGAGAGCGTGACCCGAGGTTCACCTGAAGACAGGGCCGTAAATCAAAGGCGGCGTGAAAACACGGCACCTTCGGGGGGGCTTCTCTGTTTTGCTTTCAAATTGAAGAGACCAAATTGTTCTCTGGCGGAGCGCGGCGGCCACTTCTGAGGGCTCGGGCGCGCTAATGCCGCTGATCACTTTGTTTGTCTTACATTAACCGTAGAAGAGCCCAATCAATAAACGTGTAAACATTAACCAGGCTGCAGAGAACTGGAGGGCGGGAAACGCTTTCAGAGAAAAAGAAGGAAGGAACTCGCCGCTTTTCATCGACCCCGCGGAAAGAAAACCGAGTTCCCGAGAAGCGCAAACACGGACCGGAGAAAGTCCTTCACCTTTTGATTATTTTAGCAGGAATTTCCCCACAGGATTTGAGAAACTGACCAAACATTGACTCGGTTGTGGGACATGTTGATGGTCATGCAAACCTTGTCTTGCAAAATCAGATGTTACAGTCAAAATAATTCACGTCAACAAGTTCAGTCCAGTACTCCAGAGTCAGATTTTTCTTAAATGTCAATCAACTCATTTCATTTTTTTTTTCATACAGAATGGAATGAACTGGAATGATCTCACCCCCCGGGACTAAATGACTTTTTAAGGCTGGCGTGTCTCCATATCACGAGGTTTCATACTCGGAGATGCGGTGTACCAGCGAAAAAGCCTGGAGTCATCCGCTGGCGAAGGTGGTCCTCATCATCCTCCTCTCACGCTGGTTGTGACTGTGGTGGTGAAATATTCTGCGCGCCATGTGTATTTCATCTGGTGTCCCCAGTAAAAAAATAAAAATTAAAAAAAACAACAACAAAAAAACGTGTTTGACCGTCACAGCCCCGCGACAGTCTAGACAAATTACAGACGAGTCTAGATAAATCATGGTTGTTGTTTCGGTGTCCATGAGAAATGCATTTGTTTTTCCCCCCTAAGGCTTGTGGGTAAAACCTATCATTAAAGTTATTTTACTGCCATACAGTGTGTGTGTGTGTGTGTGTGTGTGTGTGTGTGTGTCAGATGCTTGTCTACACAATGTTGTTTTGTTTGCAGGATATTATCCCCATGTCACAGATAACCGGCCTCATACATCCACAGACCTGACTCATGATCAGCTGGACGGAGGGAGAGGCGAGCAGCCTACCATCTGGGTGTCAGGCTGCTGGGCTGGTGGGTGAGCTCTGCCCCTGTGGTTTAGGGGTCTGTCGAGGGGGGGAGGGGGTTGTCGGACCATGTGTCACACGGGTCCTGGTGGGCCTTGTAGCCCGTGACCATGATGCCTGTCCCCCCTGACCCGGAGCACCACCACCCCTCACCCCTCACCCCTCAGCGAGATGCGCACACATCTGAGCGGCAAACACGCAACAATACCAGGTCAACGGCCACACTTGCTCCATCCATTAACGCCCTGTTGGCTTTTATAGGAGCTCACAGTGTTATGAAAAGCAAACACCCAAAGGTTAGGACACAATGGAAAAGCAGCTGTAGCTGCAGGTGAGTCAGCCTCCATCACCACTTAAGCCAGTAAACTGTTTTTCCTCTGTTATCCCCCACCCTCCAACCCCCTTTTGCCTTTCAGTCTTAATTTGCAGTTAACTCTTTTAGTGTTGCCTTGGAGCTTTTTTTCCAGCTCCCAGGGTCCAGTGTTTGCTCAGACTGGGCAGAATTGTTTGTTTTTTTTATCTGCCCTCAATGGGTGGTGGCTTGGCCCATCCAAATGTCTTTCTGGACAGAGGCGGTAGCTGGAGAGCAAAAAACCCCCACCCTCCTCTATAGCTCCAAACCTCAAGCAGAGCATCCCACTAATCGCTGCTCCTTCGAAGGCAGATGGGACAAGGATGGGACCGCCAATCCTTAGCAGCAGCACTGGAGCTCCATGAGAGAAACAACCAAACCACCCCTGCACGCACACATCACACTTCAAACGGCTACTGAATGAAGGGATGCTGAGAGGAAGAGGGAAGATGCTGCAGCTGCAACAGGAAGATGTCATGCTGCCCTTCACGATCAGGACCCCGCAACCTTCCACACGCAACAGGATGTCATCGGTGTGGAGAAATCACCGCTTCACTCTCAGCTTTTACAGTGACTCTCTCAATAAACTTGCATGACAGTGGAGGGAGTATTGGTACGGTAACTACCAAGCCTCTGTTTTACCGTGTTTTTGTCAGGCTTCGTGATATAATAGAGCCAATCAATGTGTTCATCAATAGGAAGGAGGAGTGTTACACAACAGAGTGAGGATTAAGAAGCAGCTGAGTTTTGCAAATAAAACTTGGCGGAGGTGAAGAATCGTTATTCCGACCTCTCCGGAGGGACTATTTGAGAGTCAACAACCTGCACCGGTGTCAGTCTGGGTTCAAGTAACGTTGACGGCACGGTGCACCAACCAAGTACAAGTGTACGTGCATGCATGAACACACACACACACACACACACACACAGTAATTGGGTTTTGAGAGTGTGGGAGCGGGGTGCGGGCCCATCTGCCCCTGGTATCCCCGGGGGGGGGGGGGGGCGCTGTATTCTGAGGGGCTTCTGGCCCCGGTGTGAATAGCCCCGGCGGCGGCTGAGCTAAGAGAGCCGTGTGTGCTCCACGGCCTCCGCGGCTAATCTGCTAATGTATTCCAGAGGTCAGGAGGGTTTCGCACCAAATCAATGGAGGGATTTACACAGCTTTCCCCTGGAATGCGCTCCATCCGCACTCTGCTCCGGGGGAAAAACATCCACCTCTGTTTTTGCCAGGCCGTCCAATTTTCCGCGGCATTTAACCACAAAAAAAAAAAAGGGGGGGTAGCGGATGAAAAAAAAGAAAAAAAAAGAGAGATGCAGGGGAGCACTCTCTTACCCATCCCCTGCTCTTTAACACGCCCGGCCTGCAGCAGCAGCACTTTCGCTCTCGACCCGGGCCTGACAAAGCGGAGGGGGGGGGCCATGCACGTCCACTGTATTCTACCTCCTTTTGGTATTGAAGAGTTCACTGACACGGAGATAACTGAGCGGTGAGGTAAGATGAGGGTCGTGCCTCTCCGCATGGGAGGGAAGGTGGAAAGTGCGGGAAGAGCCGTTGTGTAGATCTGAACTTTTACGGAGCGTTTGGTCTCTGTGATCCGTCTGAACGTTAAAGAGGCGTCGGCGCCTCGAAGGTTAGAGGAGCGAGGTTCTTCTTCCTCCTCACTTTGAATCCTCAGACCTGCTGGGATGGAGAGTCGATGAATTACTTTCTCCCCTCCGTCAGCAACGACTGCACGGCTGCTCTTAAGCGAAGGCGCTGAAGTTTCAACTGCTCCGGTGGGACACTTCAATTCAATTCGATTCGATTCGGCCTAGTGGTCAGCGAGGTCGTCCCCAAACCCCAAACTCAACCCCTCGTGAAGCCGTGCTTGCCGAAGTGTCATTGAGCAACATGCTTAATCCCTACCTTGCAACCTGCAGCTGAACCTGCAACCTAACCAGAGGGCAAAAAAGAGAATTTACTCCCTTGAGATCAATAAAGTGCAACCCTCCTTCACCCCTGCAGCGACTCCCCCGATGTGCTCTTGGTCAGCTCTACCTGCTCTACCTTCAGCCTCACTCTCGATTCCATGAAGCCACCGGTTGGCTCCTCCCACCTCAGATATGGGTTTCAGAGGCGAGAAGATATCCTGAAATCTTGATGATTCCTGACTTCTGCAGCGGTCTCGGGGGGTTTAGAAGGAGAGTTAGAAGAAATAAAAAGGAGTTTTCTTCGTCATAAAAGGAAAATCCTCGATAACAGAGAGTTATGACAGAGAGCTGGAAACCCCCGAAACACAGGACTAGGGTTACCTCTGAAGAAAGAGAGAGAGAGAGAGAGAGAGAGAGAGAGAGAGAGAGAGAGAGAGGGAGGTGAGAGCAACTATCAGGGAGGGGAAATTGCTCCGCCGACAGCCTAGCACTCAGAGATTTTGATATGAGATCATGGGAGATCTTTCCATCTCCTTATCTGCAGTGTGTGTGTGTGTGTGTGTGTGTGTGTGTATGTGTCAGGTTTTGGTGTGCGTAGGAATGCGCCGGGGGTATGCAGCTCTCCCTCCTCTCCCTCCCTCCCTCCTCTCCCTCCTCTCCCTCTGTCTCTGTCTCTGGCTGTTGGACTGGGCCCGGCTCAGGTCATAAATAAACCCGGGGCCTGGATGGAGGAGGACGCCTAACCCAGACGCCCAGACGCAGGGTGTAGGGGCCCTGGCCTCGAATCCAGACAGCCTAGCCTGGACCAGCCCGACACACACACACACACACACACACACACACACATAACCAAGGCGGCTCACTTTCACTGCCCTTAAACACAGAGTTATAGGGGTCGCAGGTCAGCTTCATATAAACGCGCTTAACTCCATACCGTACTCGAGGAGGGAGGTTGACGTTGAGCTCCATAGAGACTCCATGTGTTATTCCTTCACATGTCGGGTTCGGGGTGAGCGATGTGCTGAGTAACTCCCATAGAGGACGGCTCATACGATTTGTTGCTCGATAAAAAAGGGAAAGTTCCATGTAAATAGTGGATTTATGGATCTGTGAACCCCCCTACAGGCAGATTAGGATTAAGATTTCGCCTGATAGCGGAGGTTTTGTTTTCCTTCACCCCTGACTAGAATAGGTCCCGTCATGCAAACCCTTTCATATTTCAAATCTCATCGCCGGTTTCTCTTTACGTTATTAGAACGACGATATCCTCATCCTCCCTCAACCTGCGCTACCCCCCCCCCCCCCCCCCCCCCTCCCGTCTCCGCCCCCTAGCTCATCTGTGTGCGGCTGCTCGCTCCGGCGCTGCAACGCTACATGATCTGTTTACCAATACTGCACTTAGCCGGCGGGTAGACGGAGGAGGGTGGGGGGGGGGGGGGAATGACTGAGGGCTGTTTTTAACCGACGCAGACTCGACACACACAGTCAACCTCCAGCTCCGTGGCAGCCTCAGTCTGGAGACAACAGTTCATCAAAGAGAGTGGAATATAACATACATACACCCAGAGGTGAGGTTTCACTCAGAGAGGCACAAGTTCACCCTCTCTTCCCACTTGCTCATCTTCCGCCCCCCCCCCCGCCTCCCCACCCCTGACAGCCACACCCTCCCTCCCTCCCCCTCACAACCTCCCTAACCCTCCCTCTTGTCCCCATGCCCCCTGTCCTCTTCATTGACATGATCTCTCCATTCAGCTGCCAACGCGTTTCCTGTGCGCGTGGGCGGTGGGGGCTCAGCAGTTTGATAAACTCATAAAAGGCCCCCCCCCATGTGAGCCCACGAAGGCCCCGGATGGCCCCTGTCACCCGTTCCCACAGACCCCGCCGACATGTCTGTCAGCCCGACTGACTGACAAACGCCGTCACCCTACACCCTGACCTCCTCCTCCCCCCGCCGAACAACACATTCAAAATCACCCCCCCCACCCCCAACCCCCCCAGCCCCACCCAAATTGGTCCGGCCTGCCAGTCATTAATATGAGCGACAAAGCCTCAAACTGTTGTCCCCCTGTCGGCCCTTCGGCGGAGGAGAGAGGAAAAGAGGGGCGTGGCTAGAGGAGGAGGAGAGGGAGCCCGGGCACGGTGCCCAGTGGCTCCGCCCCCCCCCGTCCCGTCGTTCCCTCTCCGTCCCGCCAGACACTTTGAAAAGGAAGAATGCACCATGCGAAATCTGCCCACAAGAGGATGGCGGGCGGTGTGAATAGGGGGAGGGGGGGGGGGGGAGACAGTGATGCCACCCTCCCCCGGCACAATGACACAGATGCTCACCGGCGGGAGGCTCGGCGTGCAGCCCGGCGTCCCACCGAAACATCACCGGGACGTTCTCCTACGGTAACGATCTGGGTGCAAATGCGGTCACGGTCTTTCAGGATCCTTATTCATCCAGGCGAGTTGATGGAGAACATATTCTCATTTGCAGCGACGGCCCTGGGGGAGCAGTTAACCGGGGGAGCAGTTAACCGGGGGAGACACACAGAGTTTACACACTGCAGTCTTGTGCTGTTTACCGCTGAGCTGCTCTGCCGGAGCAGTTGGGGGTTCAGCGCTTTGCTAAAAGGCCAGTTCAGTGGGAGTTGTGTTACTAATTCACTTTCCCTACCCGTTTTTTTTTTTCCCCAGCCTGTGAACTGATGTGAACATGTCTCAAGTCCCCTTCCCTGCCCCCTTCATCCTTCATCCTTCCACCCTCCTGGTGTCTCTCACCTCCATTATTCAGGGGTGTAGTGGAGAGTAAACCCACCTTGAAGGTCCCGTGCTATTCAGCGCTCGGGATGAGAATAATCTTCATGATGTTTTGCAAATGAATGTAGTTTAGTTAAACGTTGAGTTGAATGAGTTAAATTGAAGCAGAACAGCCACAGTACTGTCCTCTAATTCATATGAGTATAAATGCTGCAAACTGGCCTGATTGGACAGATTTCAGTAATCCGTTAGTGAGAGGAGCCAATCAGGGCCAACTACCTGTAAAACATCCTTGTCTGTAAAAAGGATGAAAATGCAATAACTTTTAATCGAATCACTCGAGCAAAATCACATTTTAACAATGTTTTCATTGCACATCTTGGATCTTGTATGTGTGTCAATTTGAAAATGTGAATTCCTAAAAATATGGCACCTTTAATAAGTCAGTTTTCAGAAATCTTTCTTACATAAATGCATCAAACTGAAGAAAGTTATATGAACATGAGTACAAACTAACACTTTTATTCTTGCTAATGCTGTTGGTTGTTATTGCCTCACGGTGACCCAGCTTTTCACTCGCCGCTACATCACCGCTGTTATTATTAACGTCTGACCTTTGGTCAGGCCAGCTCCGTCCAGGTACCCGACCACAGCGCCATATCTCACCCCCGACAATGAGGCCTGCCAGCCAGGCGGAGGCCGGCCCCGTCTCCAGACACACATCAGTGTGATGGAAAGTCGCCTCAGCGGGCCAGGAACCCAGCTCACCCCCACGTCTGAAGCCAGCTGCATTAAAGAACTGAAGAAGAATTAAGAGGAGACTCATGAGAGGCAGAGGAGGCTTTCTGTCAGAGGATGAGATAATTTGAAGGGGACAGCCTCGGAGACACACACACACACACACACACACACACACACACACACACACACACATACAGGTCGATGCAGTGGAAAAACCACAGTAAGAAAAAAAATTGGCAGGTTATTTTGGATGAGCCACATGGGGTGTTATCTTGAAAGTATAATGGATGTCTTTCCCTGAGAGGTTCACTGTCTAGCTTGTAATGGTGATGACAAGCTGTAGTGAACTGAGGAGAATGCAGGTCATGTGTGTGTGTCTGTCTCTGATTCTGTTTCTAATGCTGACACAATCAGTTTCAAGCCCTTTAACAATGTTATTATCATTATTAGTATTAGTAGTAGTAGTAGTAGTAGTAGTAGTAGTAGTTTCATCATAGAAAAGCAAAGGACAATAGAAAGAGGAAATGAAGCACATTTTTACACACAATATTTTTTTAAACATAATAAAATAAGGAAAAATAAATAAATAACCAACAACAACGATTATTATTATTATTATTATTATTATTATTATTATTATTATTATTATCATTATTATTATTATTATTATATATTTTGAGGATTTTAAAAATGTATTTTATTATCTTCATTTCCAGTGCAAAAGTCCTTTGCTCTCTCTGTGATGCCCATTGTGTGGGTCCAAGGGGGCAGAACGACCCGTTTTCCAGCCTTCACCACCTCCCTCCTCCCCCTCCCCCCTCCCCCCCTCCCAACCGCCACCGCCACCGCCACCCTCACCCCCTACCCCCCCCCCCTCCAATCACTCCTCCTCACTTCTAGCTGCTGTATCCTGTGTGGTGAGCCTGGCACCGGGCTCGGAGAGCTTTCCTGCACATACGTTTTTGATTCAGGCGCTTAAGTCTTTTGGGTTTCCTTCATGTGTGGCTTATGCAGCGAGAGACCATCTTCTTCCCTCCGCTGTTTACTGTACAGTAAAACCCGGAGGCCGCAGACCGACCAGAGAGGAACCCATTTCATGAGGAATAATACTAATAACGTGACCAGAACCCAAAACACTTCCTTTCCCGCAGCACTGCAGATCAGGTTCTTGTTATATTATTCTTCATATTTCAGCGCTGACCGCCAGAGTGCCTCGTAAACACTAAGCCAATATTTGCTGGTGCTTTTTTTTTTTTTTTTTCAAAGTGGGGCACTTAAAAAAAAAACTTTAATCCAACCTCACACCAGCAGCACATTCATTCCAACCCTCAAGCAGCCCAAGTCCTCCCCCCCCCACCACCTCTCTGCAGCACGTCGGGGCTTGTAAGTGAATTAGAATCGCCGTTAAATTAGCAGCAGACGATAGAGGGAACCCGCCAGGTGAGGGGACGAGGAAAAAGGAGACAGCGAAGGAGAGAGAGGGCGAGAGAGAAAGAGAGTGAAAGAGAGGAGAGAAAGGGAGTAAGAGAGAGAGAAAGAGAGGAAGCTAAAGGCCTGGTTTTCTTTTCCCCCACTGTGGATTCCAGGGTAATGACTGGGCTGTAATGGTGCTGAGCTGCAATCCGCCAAATGAAACAAGAGGCCCAGCCAGCCCAGCCATGTTTATTTCTCTCCATTTTTCATCCTTGCCTTTTTTTTTTTTCATTTGTGACATGAAAAAAAATCATATACACAAAATCTGTATTTAATTTGCATGGCAGCCCACTATTTTCCTCCCTCCTTTTTGTCCTCCCCCCTTCTCTCTCACTCTCTCCCTCCTCTCCCCCCCCCCCATCTATTTTTTTTGCACATTCAGCAACTCCTTTGGCCAAAGCAGGGATTTGTGGCTCACTAACCAGCAGAGGAGGGGGATTTTTTTTTTGAGAAATCCCCCTCTCTGCCAACAACTTTCTTCGCTGTGGCCTCATCTACTGACCCGAGCGAGCGCCTGACGAAAACGCTCGGCCACGCCGCGTCGTCTTTGTTCGGCGGTGACCTGAACTTGAACACGGCAAAGCCTGAGTCGGTGGAGGAATGTCCACCCTTCTCTGCTTCTTTCCCTCTTTCATCTTTCGGACACAATGAAACTCTCTAATATAGCCGCCTGAGCTCGCTGCACGTCATTTTCCACTGTAGCTGTTTTGACCGTTTGAACCTGACGTTTTGAACACGTGACGAGAAGCTGCAACAAAAGAGGAGCCGCCATAAGGGAAAAAGGCCAGCGAGTCCCGGGCTTTTCCATGAGAATAACCCCCGTAATAAAACCGGTGAAAAGAAGCCGTAAGCCCTCGCGCTCACGCACAGGCAAACAAACCCGGTAGCGCGGATCGGCTTTTTGTTTCTGCGAGACGCCGTCCAAACAGCCAACAGTGGCTGGACGAGAGCAGGGGCCAGGCTGCGTGCCACGGGGGGGGATTTCTGGGATCAGTGAATCTCTCCTCCTTATCTCCCGCGCCGCTCGGAGGCTCCGAGCTCTCGGGATCGAGTACGAGTTCTGGCCGCGGGCCCCCCCTTTTATTCGGTCCGATTTTTTTACGGGCGCCATGTAGCGACCGCAAAATTCAAAACACAGACGGGAATTCTCCGGCGCGGTGTCCAAAGCGGACCACATCAACAGAAGTATTCGATAGGATTGCGGTTCATATTGACACATTGGCTGCTACCTCAGAGTGCTTGACATTTTAGACATAGAGTTGCATGGTATCTGCTCATTTTTACACCCTGGTGTATTGGAGGTTTTCATCAGATAATTCCTCCTTCCATGTAATTACAACTCTGCTATACTCTCAGTGTAATCTCATCCCCTCTAGTGTATTCACCCCACAGCTACGACATAGAATATGACTACACCATCACAACAACGACGGTTATTATATATAATACTTTCTATATAATAAATGACGGCTCCATCCGTCTACCAGGCCTTCCCTCATCCATCCACACATGGCAGCTCCACCAGCAGCCACACCCCTCCCTCTCCCCGCGCTGTCCGGCAGCCAGGCAGCTTGAAGGACCGTGCCCACTGTTTGCCAGACATTTAAAAGAAATAAATATATATATATATATTTGTCTTTGCTAAGTGTTTCTGCAAATGGCTCAGCAGTCTCTGGGCTGTGGGTCAGCCGCGGTTCAGGTGGTCTGGCCTTTTACTGATGAGACGGCGGGACGACGGGGGGACGAGATCTGCTGCCTGCGCAAAAAAATAAATAAAGTGTTGACCGTCGCGTCGTTTTTTTCAGTTGGAAAAAAGAAAGCCACTTAAAAAAACAAAACAAGAAAAAAAAAAGTGTCAAGCGAGCAAGAAATCAGTTAGACTCTGAATGCGTTGAGGGCGGTGGAGGGGTTATCCTCTAAACCAAACAGTGCCCCCCCCCCCCCCCCCACCCCTGGCATGCAGCGCCCCCCCCCCCCCTGAACCCTTGGCTCCCCGACCCACAGCCTTTATCGCTCCCGTGGATGTCTGACTGCACCAGTTGAGCTGAGACACAGCGCATGAAACATTTCTGACATTTCTCAAATGTGTGGCTAATCAGGAATGGCAGCTCATGTCCGTAGGATCGGGAGAGACGGGGAGGGAGGGGGGTGATGGGGGGGAGAGATGCTGTACAGCTGTAAACCGCCGTGGGGTTGAATACACAGCTCTTCAATAGGCCCTGCAGCGATTTAAAGGTTTGATAGTGTTGTTGGCTTCCACATAATGTTGTGTACCACGCGGCGAGGACTCACAAACTCCGTACAGTCTCAGTGGGAACAAGCAACAACACACTTTTTTAGACAACTCGACAAAAGAGCACACTGCAGAAGTACTTAGGTGAAACCTAATCAGAAGAACAATAGCTGCGAGTGGAAAAATGGCTTATTAAGTTATTATGGGCTATTAGTGGGAAAGATTGCCACTTTATTGGTTAGATAAGAGGGCCAACTGAATTCACGGCATCCAATGAGGTGTGAATAGAAGGAGCAGGCCGAGGGTGAGGTACGTCCCACGCAGACAAAGGGAATTTAATAGGAGAGAACAGTCGCTTGTTTCTTTTGCAATGAAAGTAATTATAGAAATTTATATATCCACAGGCCTCTCGCTAAATCCGTGGAAATACATGAAGCGCACGGTGTCTTGCATGAAAAAGAACCTGCAACACAAAGAGAAAACGCCGCCGAAAAACGAGAAGCAAAAGCGTTCTCCGTGCTGCTGCTGCTGCTGCTACGACTTAACTCGCCCCGCTGGGCCCGCGCTGCCCGGGCACGCCGTAAATATCAGCGTTTTTATAATCTTAATTATACAGACATTTTTCTGTTCTCCTCCTCCTCCTCCTCCTCCTCCTCCTGCTCCTGCGGGGGCCAGCTCCCCCTCGGACCCAGCGGGTTGCCGTGGCGATGCCAAGCAGCCCCTCCGCAACAACAGCCAGCATTCAAGGAGGGCGAAAGATTTAGAGCTCTGCAAATATAGCCTGGACCGGGCTTTCATGGGCAAAGCATGTGGGGGGTGGGGGAGGTCGGGGTGAGGGAGGGTGAGGGGGTGAGAGGGTTTGTTGTGACTGCGGCCTCACCTCTACCTGTTTTTCGAAACTTCTTGAAAATGTAGAATGTATTCAAATACATACCTCCTTCAAATAGAAAGCGGAGGCGGGTGAGAAACAGGGAGAGGGGGAAGTTTCCATCGTGGTGTTTTACTGTATGTGGCGTTAAATGAGGTTGCGCCTCAAAAAAAAAAAAAAACAGCGGGGGAGAGTCGGAGGAGGAAGATTTAGATCCTCTCGGAGGAGACAGCGCACATATTTGAGAGGCGGGGGTAGCCGGTGACCCTGCCCCTCTTTCCCCACCCTAACACCCCCCCCCCCCCCCTTTTTTTTTGTACCCCCATTCACACCGAGCCCATTGGTATTGTAATGCCACTGGGGATGTGTATGACGGAGAGAGAGAAGGAGGTGTGCAGCCCTGGCCCAGAGGGGCAAGGAGAAAAGAAAACGAGGGAGGGAGGGAGGGAGGGAGGGGTAAACAGAGAGACATTAACGTGGTAAAGACCTATAGGAGGGAGGGGAGGGGAGGGGGGGGGGAGAAGAAGGAGAGGACACCATTTACAGCCGTGCAAGTCATTGTCTGCGTCGCCATGCCGACAGAGTGGCACTCTGTCTACGCCTGGATGACGTCTCCACCTCAGACATGTGTTGTTTTCCCCCCATTAGCTTCAGTGATGATGGTGAATCATGCTACTACTGGCTGTATCGTACCGCTATTGTTCCACTACGTTGGTTTGCTCGTATAACCACCCTGCAGCAGCTAGTTACCCTCGCTAGGATCCACGTCCCACCCAACCTTGGTCTCGGCGCTGTCCTTCGCCCGTGTGAGCGTGTTTTTCTCCAGATTGGGAAGCAGTTATGAAAAATATTATGGTCTTCGTCTGGAGTGAAAAAACGTCGTCCGCTCGACAGTTTTTCCTCTGTTGTTTACACACTAACACTGGAACCCGAGACACAATTGCGACGACGGCGAAACTCGACACCCATGTAAGAAACCCTTAAACCAGTTCTGCAGAACTCAGATGGCAATTCTGAATGCCACTCGTTGACCCCGTTCTGTGTATTTGTCTTCAAAACGTTCAAATTGATCAACCGACGACTCACAGGTACAAACACTTGTTGCTAAATTGTTCCATTACAAAAACGAGTGAAAGGAGGAGGAGGAGGAGGAGGAGGAGGAGGTCTGGATCCATCATGACAGGCTAAACTTCCCCCTGCTGCTCAGCCAGGGAGAACACTGCTCTGCCATGTGGGCGAGATCCTGTGGCCAGACAGAAACTCTTCTAGGTTTCCTTCCATTGTGCTTTACTGTGTTTGCTGAAATGTATTTGGTTATTGCATTTGGCTTATTACATGGTGATCAGGCTACTGTACATACGGTAAGTAAGTAGCGGAGCAGAAAATGGTGAAGTGTTTTCCACTGAGCACATCGGCGTGCAACCGGTTCTTCCAAAGTCCATTCATGTGTGTAAGATTCGGACTCAAAATTCAATTTTTGTGAAGACATAACAGGGTGTTGAATGCGGTGTTTCCTTCTGCAAGAGATTTGTGGCGTTCTGCATTTTGGGTCTGTGTTTGTCTTTTTTGTTTTGTGTTTAGAGTTTTTGGAGAAAATGAGGTATTGTTTCAGAAAACGCCAGTAAACAATTTAGACCATCTGTAAATCAGAGGATCTGTCAATGGAGTAAGCGCTCTTGCTAACAACACCGCGATGCAAACATCAGCTTCGGTGGTTAGCCCAACACTGGCCAGGCAAAGTAGGGATAAATAAAAATGTGGGTGAACTCCAGTTGGTGAGGCAATCGGCCACCGATAAAAAATCAATCAAATCTTTTTTTTTTTTCTTAAAAGACCTTTAAAAGAAGATGTAAACTCAGAATTCACATCATCATCGACCTTAAGCTGTGGCTGAACTCTCTCAGTGGGTTTACCTTCCTCCTGCCCACTCGAAGCCCCGTGTCAAAACACATTCTCATTCTCCTTAATAACTCTAATCACTTCAGCGTTGTCTCTCGCCGCACAATGCATCCCCCCCCCCATGTCCCCGAGTCCTAGCGAGGGGCGAGGGAGCGGTCTGGTGACGGTGTGCTGAATCTGGGTGACAGGGCCCCAGTGGGAGTGGGAGTGGGCGCCCCCACCCCCCCCCTCTGTCCCTCAGATAATCCCCAGGAGAAAGGGCCTGCATTTAGGGTGCGATACGCTTAATCCGGGGGCCTTGTTCACAAAGGAGCCCTGCACTTCCTCCAGCCTGGGAGCTTCCGCTGCTCCTGGGGGCCCTGGCGTGGGTGCCAGCACAAACATGCACCAATACACGTCCGCAGTACAATGGAACAAACAACACAAATATATATATATATACACACACACACACACACATATGCAATCATACAGTTGGGAGCAAATGAGTATGAGAGAGAGAGAATCAAAAACAAACTTGTAAATTCACACTGTCCTTATGGGGAGCCAATCCAAACAGCTCACGCACACAAGGGCCAGTTAGAGTAAACATGGTGCGCAAACACACACACACACACACACACACACACACACACACACACACACACACTGGGCACAGGGAATGTTTAGATTCTGCCCTGGGGTATGGTGAAACAAAGCTTGAATGTACTGTAGAAAGATTAGCTCAGCGACGGACAGAAACGGAGCGAGATCAAACGGCGCGCTGCCAAGAGATTGGATCATATTTACAAACAGGAAGGAGCAGCAATAGATGCTGCATGGAACGTCCAGGTCTACTCAGAGGCACGCGTGGTGGAGGGATGCTGGCGGATGACGCATGTTTTTGTGTTTTCTGCTGTGAGCGAAAGAGAATATTGAAAAAAAAAAAGAAAAATAAACAACACTCGCTAAGGCTACAGCCGTGTAATATTTAGCGACGTGTAAGTAAACAGCTGAGGGATATTATTCCATATTTCTCGGAGAGTGCCGTTTGTGAGAGTTTGGAAGAAGGGTTTGGAAAAAGAGGAAAAACCTCAAGCACGGCGTATCTGTTTCCTGGTTTCCCCATCTTGCCTTTTCCCTTCTCACACGATTTCACGCCGGCAAATCTTTCGTCCGTTAAGTCCCTCGGTTAACGCCACATGCAGCGGGTACAGAGGAGGGGGGGGGGGGAACCAGTTGATGGCGTGGAGCAAACCTGCGTCGAACGGTAGTTGCCCCGTAATTATGTGTTGGTTTTAATGGTCTTGAGGTGCCGGGTGGGCGGTGCTGACCGCGCGAGGACGATTCGGAACGGCGTCAGGTGAGTCGTCAGCGCCGGAAAAAAACACACTCGGGTGGACTTGGCGATACCTTCCTGGGATTGTCGTAGCTTTCTTGACCCCGCCTGGCTCCTGCGCCGGATAAGAAACCATAAAAAAGTATTTCAACATTGTGTGTGTGACCGAGGTCTGACACCGAGATAAACCCTCCTTCACCAGGCCTCGTTATTCTCTCAATGGTGACATTTGGCTGAATGTCATTTCAGCAGCGGTGCGTGGTCAGTACACATCTCATGCTTAATAAGAATTATGTGCAGTGATTTGTGGGGAGGGGGGGGGGTTATAGTTGGACACAAGTATGCATCAGAGTAACGTCCAAACCCTGCCATGCTGTGTCTTGCAGCATTATGGACTCATTAGAAAATAGCCGGCTGGTCCGGGCCACTTGTTTTGACAGAAAGAGGTCCACCACAGTACTGGCAGTAGTCCTTGTGTGTGGTGTCCACCAAGACTAACCATTCGTGACAGCGCCAGGAGTGTGTGTGTGTGTGTGTGTGTGTGTGTCTGCACACCAAGTCCAGGGGAAGCATGCCTAATGTGGGAGAGAACCAGTGAATCCAACGTGGCCACCGGCCAGCGTCGGTGTTCCCTTCCTGGAGAATTAGCCTGTCAATCTGCTCTAATTCCCAAGGACACAGGCAGCTCTTAAACCCAGGTTGGGTTTAAACTGGAGAGGTTGACTCTCTTCACGGTTTTCTCAGGACCGGTCGCAGACAGGCGGGGATGTAAAAAAAAAAAAGGTGGCAAGTCAGACCACAACAGCCACAGAGCAGAGCTGCCGGACAGATATCAGGGTCAAACTAACACTTCCCAGTCTGTGGTTCAAGTTGCACCCAGTTTGTTGTGTGTGTGTGTGTGTGTGTGTGTGTGTGTAGAGGTGTGTTCATCCACTCATTCATCCGTTCATCATCTGGAAGCAAAAGGACGCCCACCCAGGCCGGGTTACAAAGCACAGACAACTTAAGTCAACCGTGCCAGGGATAACGTTGCACATCTGCCCTTTATATGGGACGTTCTCTTCAACGGAGCCTTGCGTCTGCCTGGCCAGGCTCTCGCCAAAAGTCCCGGAGGCTGCCCGCTGACGTCAGGCCTCTCTCTCCCGGCCCCGGCCAAGCCCTGCCCTGCCCTGGCGGAGAGCTGCGCTGCTGTTGACACTCTGTTGGAGGGCCAGAGGCCATTTTGCATTCATGTTCTGCCAGCTCATATATCTGACACCTGTCGCCCAACTCAAACAAGCCCAACCACATCACTGAACATGTCTATCTGTGTGTGTGCATGTGTATTGTGAGACATAAGCTCAGTGTATCTGTACAAATTTACACTCCATTTGTGCCAGCGTGCGAGGTTCTCAACGCGTTATTCCTCTGTTCCCCCAAATCCCCGACAGTTGCTTCAGGGTTATCTTGCAGAATTTGCATGCAAAGGAAAACCGCAGATTCCAAGCAGAGTGAATTTACAGTCCCTTTATTTGGTTGGACCAAAAAATAACAGCGTCGATATTAAAAGAAAAGCAAATAAAGCTATAAATATAACAGACGTGAACATAGAAAGAGTAACATTTTTGCTTCACAGGAAACCAGTGATAAACACTTTGATTACATTGTGGTTTAGTATGAGTGCTTGGATTGTTTGGATGTAACATCGGAGACCAGAACCTTCTTGTCCTCGCTCAAGATCAGTAGAGAGTCTTCATTTGGCAACAGTGACAAATCTGATCCCACATCAGTACAGAAGACAACCATCACCTGTGCCTGGCTAGAGGTTATTTTACAACACAATCTCTCCATGAGCATACAGGAATGGTTAAAAAAAAATAAAAAAATAGCATCGTAGACGTCAAAATAACATTCAAGGTTCAAGGTTCCCTGTACCGATGTGTTTGTGTCTATTAAAAAGCAAAAGGGATACACAACTCAAGTGTGAACAGCTGCTGCCGGATTCAATGAGGAAATGTAACAGAGACATAATTGATCAAATCAGGCCAACGCGGGTGAATGGGTACATGCATACAGTACGTATCGAGAGGCTACTGCGTCGTTTCAGCCTGCGTAGAGAAGCGTGGTGAGACTACCGGGTCAAGCAGCAGAGAGCACTTGCACAGACGGTGAGGAGACAGACAGGTGGACGGACGGACAGACAGACAGACAGAGAGAGAGAGAGAGAAACAGGCAGACAGGCATATTGCTGGGAGGTGGTGCCTTTTCATATGAGTGGCGCTCGCTTTAGGTTTAGGCGCGGTAGAGCAAGATCCTCTCGGCGCAGACCTGGCCCACCAGGCCGGCGTACTGCTCCACCTCCGTCTTGTCGCTGGAGTCCTTGCGTTTGCGGGAGTAGGCGGCGTAGGGCATGACCGTCCGTCTGTGGACCACCAGAGCTCGGCCCACATCCTTCAGCACCCGCGCATCACCTGGACAGACAGACAGACAGACAGACAGACATGGGGATATAATGAGGTCCAGTCTTTTCACATCAAGCGTAATTAACTGTCCTCATCTGCCCTCACTCACAGAGGTTAATCTCTGAGTGACTTGGGTTGGCAGGGATACACCATTATTCCGAGAAGCTGCTGGAGGAGTATAAAGTGTTTTTCTCCCCTGCACCAATTCCCCGATGCCCCTAAACCTGGAGTCACGGCGGTGCGCTAGTTGGCTAGTTAGCTGGCCATGTTTACAGGGCCTTGCTCCCTGCTGCCTTGCCAAACTCAGCATCTCATTAGGTCTTGTGTCATAAACTCTGGCAGCTCCCAACAGACCAGTGAAAACAAAACACTTTTTTTTTTCTCAAAGCATGCGTGTTCAGCAGCTAAGAAAGGTCCTCTGGAGAGTTGGATGGAAAATAGGGTGAAAAATGATGACCCTCACCCTGACAATAAAGCCTCCAGGAGTGGGAAGAGGAGCCAAGCTGCCCACAGTGGCGCCAACAATCTAAGAGGACGTGCAAGGGGTAGGCAGGGAAGCGCGGCATCAACTGAAACAACCGATCCCACACAGATACACTGTACACAGGCATACAGCACTCCCCAGATTCTGCTGTAGACTGAAAACTCTTAACCTACCTACGTCCTAATAGCAGTTTCAGGAAGTAGGGAAGACGGCACAGTCCTGGACCAGCCTGGCTGGGAGGGAGCGGGCAGAAAACAAACAGAGGGCCGTGGAGTGGATTAGCTCGCCAGGACTATGGTGACATAAGTCAAACAGAAGAGAGTTAGGTTTGATATTAATAGACCTCAGGGCCACCCACTCGTTATTACCGCTTTCCTGGGTACACCCATGTGATGCCCAGCTGAGAACCCAGGTGGTGTGTGTATGTGTACGTGTGTTCATACTTTCATTGCATTCCTGAAATATTCACCCCAAGCACCATCAAATCTCTGCAGACCACCTGGCGGCTCGGGGAAAGATGAGACCGAGGAATCAACAAGGAAACAAAGACAATACAGACAAAAAAAAATGCTGAGCTGCAATGTAATGGCGCAAACAAGGCTTTCTCTTGTGCTAGTAGTTGAGACTGCCAGCCTCAAAAATTCAAATGGCCAAGTGAATTGTCTTCTGGATAGCTATCAGTGTTTTTTCCCCCTGAGAAGGCAGGAGGGAGGCAGCTGCAGCGCATGGGCATCAACCACTCTGACCACACCTAGCCCACAAAATCTGGAGTTCAGCAGAGTGTTGTTTACATGTGCCCACATGAGTAAAGCAACCCTTTGCTACTGTGAAATATTGTTGGTCCAGCAAAATGATGAATTCAGGAGAGCTCTGCACAACATTTAAATGGTCATATGGTTATTGAGCGAATGTGAGTGAGAACGAAAACGAGCGATTCGTGGGAATGCATCCAAGCTGTTCGTGTACCACGATGCCCTCTGGCTCTCACAATAACATCACAGGGAAAGCAAGGCAGAGGAAAGAAGAGATGCGTGTACATACCCCTTAACGACTCAATCTTGCCATTTCCTTTGTTCAGTCTTTATTTTCCAGATATGTAACTTTTTTTTTACCATTTCTACCAGAAGTACAGACAGACTAAGTTCTTGGATAAAGCCCCATGGCTCCTGAGCTCTCACACTCCCCCAACTCCATGAAGATGTTTTCATATTTTCAACTGAGATTTTCAAGCCATGGTACAGCTTCATGTTTTATTTATCAGCTTCACTTCCCTTCCACATCCCTGGTGCTTTTCCCGCTTCTGAAAATGCTGACTCGCAAAAATTGGAGGATGCATTATGCCAGCATAAACTTTCAAATGATGAAAATGAGCAAAATGTTGCACCTCACCATGTGGGGAAATGGGTCTCAAAAGATGGAAACACGCTATATAACTTTCACATGATCATATTTTGGTGTGTGCTGATGGGATGACAGAGACGGTATTTATACTCTATGTATACTATATGTACTCCATTTATACTCTCTTATACTGCTTAGTAACCTAGACCTCTTCCGCATTGCCTGTCAGTGCACAATGTGTCCCCTCATGTTCTTCCCTGTGAAGGGGCATATTAAGTAACAAACATGTTACAAACATAAGTGGACAGCAGCGTGGGGCTTTTAGATAGTCTGTTAATATCTACAGTAACACTGAGCAGAGCTCAGAGGCGCACGACCCTATCTCGCTCTTTTACTCAAGACAATCTAAACATCCGCTCCTCACATAAACACTCATTTACCCCTTTCACTTTCTTCATCACTCCCTCCCTCCATCCATCCATCCATCCATTCCTCCCTCTCCATTATGAGTGGCTCCAGGCCTCCTTCCACCGGACGTCCAGTGACACGCCACTCTGAGGTCGTAGCCCTTTGGGGTCAGGGTTCAAGGATCGGGGGGGATGAGGAGTGGTGAGGGTCGGTCTGGGAGTGAGAGGGTCAGGGACCAAGCAAGGGGCCTTGACACCCCGCCACGCTTCTTCCCATCCATCTCCAGCGACACTTTCTTAACACCGGACACTGCTCAATGGCAGGCCATAGGGTGAGTCTTTGGATGAGACCACTTCCGATGACCCGATGTTGCAAAGCCAAAAGAGGAGAAAGCATGAAAAGAAAAAGGGCAGCATAGCGGTGTAGTGAGAAAGAAGATGGCTGTTTGACTGGAAGACCTGGGTTCAAGCGCCTGTGTAAGCATCCGCCCTGCTGAAGTGGCCTTGAGCAAAAGACACTGAAGCCCTACCAACCTCAGTTCTGTAGCGGACCATGTGCTTTGACCTCTCTGTGGAGTGAGGCAAGTGGCAAGAAAACTTCCCTACAGGGATCACATTATTACATTATTATTATTAGAATGAAGGAAAGATGCTTCTACTGCAGCCAGAGTGCAACAGTCAGAAACAACACGTGTGTGATGTTTAAAAGAAGTCCCAGTTAACCACCTCCACCCCCCTCCTGCCTCCTGCACTCTGACAGAGGGATTTGAGAGAGGGGTGATATCCCTCTCCTCTCCACTTTGGATGGGAACATTAGAGACAGCCGGGCTAAGGAGGAGAGGCCCTGGTGAGTAGCAGGGCAAAGTGCCTCTGACAGCAGGGTTTAGAGAGAGAGACAGACACACTGATAAAAAAAGAAAAGTGTGTAAAAGCCAGACATGTATAAAGGTAGACATATGGAGGAGAAGGCAGGGGGCTGGTGGGTAATGGCTGGGTGCTGTCAGACTGGGGCTTGTAAAGATAAAGGAGGCTTCTCTTCCTTTGTTGCCTCTTTCCACCGCCTAATGTCTTGGCACCACTTCGCCTGGCCAGACAAGCAACACATGCATGCGTGCGCACACAATGTATGTGTATGTGTGTGCAATATTTCTAATGTATATCTGAAATATCGTATTTTACCGGCTGCAACTTAGCCGTGTGAGTGTGTGTTAAGTTTATGTATGAAGGTTGGCGCCTGTTTGAGGCACTTAAGGTTCAAGGGGTGACTACTTGTGTCACACACTTTCCCAAGTGTTTATCCTGGTGAGAGGGTAATGCCCCGACTCCTCTGTCAGGCCAACGCTGATTATGACCGAGTGTGTGTGAGAGACAGTACGTATGTGCTGTGCAGAAAGTGTGTTCTGTGTACCGACTGTGTGCTAGCTAACTTGCTAGCGCCTGAACGTGACAGGAGAACGTTGCAGATTTCCAACTCAAGTGAAAAAGGCCAAACTGCCTGCGATTTTAAAATCAGACTGTTATTTCTTATCTGATCACTGTCGATCGAAGTTCTATCAGTTGGCTATTAGTAAATGTTGGCGTTGATTATGCCGTAAGTTTTGGCCCGTGACGCATCCTTATGCCGCATCGCTAACTTTCAGTGTTTACTTTCCAAGTAATCGTTTCTGTGTATTTTGCGATGCCTGAGCAGACTTCTCACCACCTCTGTGAGGGCTGTGCTGTTCTAAGCCAACACATATCCGAGCTGGAACAGAGGATTTCCATTTTACATCGAATTAGGAAGGATGAGGATGAGTTGGACTCAATGCTAGCTATCACTCACCAAACTACCTTAACCGGTATGGAGTCTACTCTACCATGGAACGGGATTGTCGCTATGGACGTTCAGCCTATGTTTTTGGAACCATCGAGCTGTTCTACTCCCCTGCCTGCTGGAGCGGATACCTGGGCTGTAATATCTAAACCAGGCCGCGCTCGCAATGTTCCAAACGCAGTGTCCTGTCCCATCCTGGAGCTGAGGAATAAATATGAGGTGCTTACTGGGGAAATGGTTCATACTCCAGACGCCTGTGGTCCCTATTCTGACCTAGGGTCCACTTCTGCCCAACGCCGCAGACTACTGAGAGATGCGGTGATCGGCCGGAGAGGGGGAGGCCTCTCTTCTTCAGAGCGACTGGAGGCTCCATCTACCAGAGCCCGGACCGACACAGACGCCTTTGCTAAGGTAATTACTGACACTGTCGCTGCCTCTACTGCTATGGGGGCAGTCGATAGTGTTGGTGCTGCTGTTGGCAACGGTGGTACGGCTGGGGATGCTTTATCTGTCATCGCCATGACTGATCCTGGCACCCTTGCCGCTCCTGCTGAGGTCCCTACTGTTGGTGCTCTCCTTGCTGCTGATGCTGTCGCTGCTGCCCCTGTGTTGGATGCTGATGCTGTCCCTGCTGTCGTTGCTATCTCTGTGCCCATGGGGTGTGCTGACCTGAGTGGGGAGCACTCGGCTGTTGCTGAGGAGCGGATCAGAGCTGTTCCTGTTGTCTCTCCTGTAGTCTCTGACACACTTATCATTGGTGACTCGATTGTCCGCTATGTTTCTGTGAAGGGCTGTGAGACTAGGTGCTTCCCTGGTGCTACAGTGGATGACATGAATACCATGCTACCACGTCTGCCTGATACATCTCTGGACTCCCTGGTGGTTCATGTAGGAGCCAATGATGTTAAAGCTGGTGCATCAGAACTGTTAAAGGAGGATTTCTCCAAACTGTTTGACACTCTTTGGGAGACTGGTAAGAACGTTACTATCTCCGGTCCCTTACCCTGTCTCAATCGGGGGGATATGAAGTATAGCCGTCTTCGCCAGCTCCATCTTTGGCTGAAGGGATGCTGTTGGTACTGGGGCATTCCATACGTTGATAATTTTACTCTCTTTAGTGACAGGTATGATTTGTACAATAGGGATGGAGTGCACCTGAATAGTGCTGGAGCTAGGCTGCTCTCAAGGAACATTCTCGATACACTACAGTCCCTCTTGTTTAAGAAAAATCTCTGCATACCTGCAAACTGATACAATTTATGTCCAAGCCTTACACTTGCACAGTTATTTCACCCCACTCAATCCTCTCCCCAGCTCAGGCTTGGGCAGTTGACCAGTCAGAATTACAGTACTGTCCTACCATCATTACTTCTTGCACCTCCACTATTGCTACCATTGGTTATTCCCACCCGAATCACTGTTAGATACCCTAGTCACAATTCAAACCGTGCTGTTGTCAGCTCAAACCTAATCACAATACCCCTACAGCCTTCTGTTGCCACTTCTATTTATGCTCCAAATAATGTACTATATTCTACAGTTCACCTAAATAGTCTGCACATTATTGAACCTATAGTCTATTTGAATGATCCACATACCTTTAAAGAAAGAAAAGGCTTGGGGCTGATTCATTTAAATGTAAGGAGCATACTCCAACCTCAAAAATTAGATCACTTAAAAATTCTGATATCTCAGGCAGACCCAGATATTTTAGTGCTAACTGAGTCCTGGCTAAAAAAATCTGATAGTGACTCCTCCATAGCACTAGACCAGTATAATGTATTTAGAATAGATAGGATTGGAAGGGGGGGCGGAGTGGTTATGTATGTGAAATCGTGTTTTTCTGCCACTGTTCTGAATGCCATTACTGCTCCTATGTGTTTTGAACTTCTTGTTTTGAAGATAGATTTGGGTCCTAATAATTCACTAAATGTGATTGGGGTGTATAGACCCCCATCGGCTGATGCTAGCTCTATTGATAAATTAGCAGATTTAGCATCTCAGTACTCTGATGTTGAAATGATCATTTTGGGTGATTTTAATCTTGATTGGTTGGGTAACAATTCCAGTTATCTCAAGGAGGTTAGTGGTAACCTAAACCTAACTCAGCTGATTACTGAACCCACGAGGCCAAATCTGAAAAACAACTCTAGATCTACCTTAATTGACTTAATTTTTTCTAACAGAAAAGACAGAATTGTTGCTAGTGGTGTATTTGACTTAGGATTTAGTGATCACTGCCCAACAGCTTGTATCAGGAACACTAAACTAAAGAAAACTCAATCTCACACCATCATCAAAAGAAATCTAAGAAACTTTAGTGATCAAGCTTTCCTATTTGACCTTTTTCATAGTGACATTTGCTATACTTCGAACATCCCTGACGTAGAATTGGCCCTAGATTTCTTCATTAAAACCTTTCTTTCAATCCTTGACAAACATGCGTCGTTTAAGAAATTTAGAGTAAAAGATAAGGTAACCCCTTGGTTTACACCTGAATTATCATCCTTATTCAGAGAAAGGAACAGAGCCTGGGCTCTCGCCAGACGCTCTAGGGATTCATCCCATTGGTTGTCATTTAGACAGATTAGAAACAAATGTACATCAGCTGTCAGGAAAGCAAAATCAGATTATTATTTAAAATTAATTACAAGCTCGTATTCAGATCCAAAAAAGTTCTGGAAGGCAGTGAATTCTAACAAAACCAAGGCTACTATTTCCTTGCCTACAATGGTCAAATCTAATGACTGTTTGATAACTGAACAAATTGAGATCTGCCTGGCCTTTAATAGGCATTTCGCACATGCTGGTCATTTGTTTGTTAATGATGATTGTGAGGGGCCCCCTACTGGTGATTGTGGTCATGTGCGAGTCGAGAGACATGTCTCTCAGTTTTCTCTTGAGCCCTTTTCTAGTAGTGTTGTTCTTGAAGCATTGCAATCAATTGATACCGGGAAATCAACTGGGGAGGATAGTTTGGATCCCTTTTTTCTCAAATTAACTGCTCCATTAATTACAGAACAAATAACATATATATTTAATCTTTCTATATCTACAGGCATAGTTCCCAGCATCTGGAAAACAGCCCATGTTTTTCCATTGCATAAAGGTGGGGATAGAAGTGATCTTAATAATTATCGTCCAATCTCCAAGTTGTCCTGTTTAGCTAAAATACTGGAATCACTGGTGAATAACCAACTCAAAGCATTTCTCACAAATCATTCTGTATTAAGCCCACATCAATCTGGTTTTAGAGCTAAACATAGTACGATCTCAGCCAACACTTTAGTTAAAAATGATATACTATCCGCCCTAGATAAAAGAAAACATTGTGCTGCCCTTTTTATAGATCTATCAAAAGCATTTGATACAGTTGATCATTTTCTTCTTTTAAACAGACTACACAGCGTTGGTTTTGATGAAAATGCTTGCAGTTGGTTTCAGAGCTATTTATCTGGGAGACTTCAGTGTGTGAAAGCTGGAAGAACCCAATCAGAGTTTTTACCCATTACAAAAGGTGTTCCACAAGGTTCAATCCTGGGCCCTGTTTTATTCACTATTTATATTAATGACATTATTTTATCTCTGAGTGGTTGTCAATTTCATCTTTACGCTGATGACACTATTATTTATTGCATTGCAGACTCTGTACAATTAGCTATGGAGAATCTACAGCTTTCATTTAATGCTCTGCAAGATGCGCTTATTGGCCTCAAGCTGGTACTCAATGCAAGGAAAACAAAATTTATGGTCTTCTCTAGGGCCAGAGACATTGCTTACGATAATCTGCATATATCAACCAGGAATGGGTCCGACATCGAAAGGGTTACAGAGTATAAATATCTGGGAATCTGGCTCGATGACAAATTTACATTTAAATATCATATAGATAACCTTGCAATTAAATTGAGGCAAAAAATTGGCTTCCTATATAGGAACAGAACCAGCTTCCCAATGATTAGCAGAAAGAGGGTTGTTGAAACAGTTTTTCTATCTGTTTTGGATTATGGAGACGTGATCTATAGAAGTGCTGCTCCCTCCACTCTTAAACCTCTAGATTCTGTCTATCATTCTGCTCTCAGATTTATTACTGGTGATAAATATGATACTCACCACTGCATTTTATATGACAAAGTGGGTTGGCCTTCTCTGGCAGATAGGCGAAATACACATTGGTATATGTTTATTTTTAAGGCCATTATTGGAAAACTACCATCTTATATCACAATGTTGTTAGAGTGGAATTATGGACCCTATTTTACACGTTCAGGTGATTGGCTTAGGCTTAAGGTTCCCCGAGTACACACTGAACTCGGAAAGTCAGCCTTTTGTTTTAGCGCCCCAGCTGCATGGAATGATCTCCAGCTCACGCTGAAGATTGATTCTTTTATATCATATGGACGATTTAGAAATTTAATTGCAGACCTGCCGGCAACAGTATGCAATTGTTTTTAGCTTTGACGTGTTTTTATGATGTCTTAAATGTATATTTATGTAAATGTGAACTGATTTCTCTATTGTATTACTAGTGTTGTGTATATATACATATATATATTGAAATGTCTGTAAATCTCGGCGACATTGTAAATGAGGGTAACCTCAACTGTCCTTCGAGAATAAATAAATGTCAAATAAATAAAATAAAAATTTGCGAGACGCCGCGACATGTGTCAGCAGCAGGCATGCAATCAATGTGCGCCTGCTTTGGACAGGGTTGTGTAAACTTTAGATTAGTACTCTACACACACACCTCATTAGGCCGGCTCTGTAACCCGGACAATCTGAACAAACACCCAGCATCCCTCTTCGCTCTCATCCAGGGTGAGGCTAAGACCTCTACAGCAAGCCTGGGTTGGGATGAATGGGCTGCGGCTGGGGGGCTTTGGTGAAACCCGCGGTGTCTTTGACAGCATTTTTTCTGTGACTTTTTATTTTGTATGACTTGGGGGGAGGCAGTAACTTTGGTTCTGAAGTTCAATCCTGGGCACAATTCCAGGATCTGTTCCAGTAGGTGTTGCCATGTATACTTTTTGGGTGGGGTGAGCAAAAAGGACAGATGGAGAATTTTAAATGTATTGTACAATACACCCTAGCTAAATGAATGTAAAGGAAACACCGCTTATACAGGATATCATGTAGTGACTGTATCATCATAGCTACTCCTTAAAAGATGCATAGCAGGTGTCCTGTGTTAATTCAAAAAAAAGAGAGCAACATGGCTTTATTTAGGCCTAAAACAAGCCACACGTTGACGACCTGCCAATTAGGGCTCGGGCCACAAGCCTCAGCAGTGTGCCATGCTGCTAGCCTGGTGGTTGACACGGGGCAAGCTGACCTGGTGACCGCGGTGTGTATTTCTGGAGAAGACAACAACCACCACCACCACCGCCGCCGCTGGTGGTCTGGGGCCATCTTTAGCTGCAGCCCCAACCACACAACTTGGCCACGGCCTTGGACGCTAATGATCAAGCTAGCTAGCACTGAAATATACTGGCACGGCGTTGCAACACAGAAGGCCAGGCCTGAAATAATGTTCGGGGCCCGTCCAAGATCAACAGTCCAGGGAGGAATGGAGGCACCGCAAGAGCTGGAGACACACAAAACCCACGTACATGCACTCAAACACACGCAAGCACACACACAAACCACAGACACAGTTCCCAACTCTGAGACCTCCACTTTGTACTCAGTAATTTGTGCCTACTCAGGGATTAGGGCTGTGATTGACAGGAAAAGGTCAGACCTACCACTGCCTAAGCTGTTAATGGCCATGTTGTAAATGACCGGCCTACTAATTGTCCTTTACATAGCCCCACTTTTCCTGAGCGTGGGGCTTTCACTACCGTTTAAGTCAATAAAAGCTTGTCTAGTAATTGAAAAAGGTATAGATGATTTAGTGTCTCAGATTATTTTAGGTTACAGACTGTACAGTCAATGACCACAAACTATAGCTATTCGCTTTGCCCCGTCACGTAATTTGATGGCCCCTGGAAAGTGAACGAGGGGACACAGGAGAGGAAAGAGGCGTGAGAGGCAGAGGTGGTTTTTCCGTTGCAGTTAAACTCCCCGGGGTGTGTGTGTGTGTGTGTGTGTGTGTGTGTGTGTGTTGGTTTTTTACCTCCCATGCATGGCACCGAGTCTAAAAATGACCTCATTCTGACAGAATAATAGCGCACTGTCTGTCTCTGGCTCTCTCTCTCCACATATACATCTCCCCTCTTTCCATCTTTCCACCTCCACGTCAATCCACCTCCTCTCTTTTCCGGTGCCAGCGTACAGTACCAGCCTCCCTCCCTTTCACTTCCCACTGCTATAAAATTATTTATGTCACAACACATTCCCCCATCGCTCCCTCCAGCTATTCCTCTCCTATCACTCCCTATCTCCCCCGCCATCTACCAATCCTCTCCCTCTCCCTGACACTTAGCTCCACTCTTATCCCTTTAGGCATCTCACATTCTTGTCCTCTCATGCCTCTTACTCCTTACTGTTTATCGGTGGATCTTTCCCTTTTTAAGCTCATAGGTCCGGTGCTGACGCATACTCTTCCTTCCTTTCCCTCCCTGACACACACGCACACGCACACGCACACGCACACGCACACACACAACTTTCCTGTCCATTGTCTCTGTCTTGTGATGCGGATTAATGGGGGAAGTATAAACAGGGGATGGATGTATGGTCAACCACTCACATTACAAACACTCGCAATATCCAAGGCACACATATGTGTACGTTTAGACTCATAGGCACTTTTAGACACAGGCGTGGACACAAAAGCACACTGTGCACTTACACACAGACACAAACTCCTGTCATCTCTTCGCTAAATCTCCCTGCTAGTACCTAGAGCCGAATGATGCAAGCCCTTTCAGTTTGGTTTAGGTAGGAGGCGTTGCAGTTTTACTGCAGCCACCCAGCAAAGTAAAGAACTGCAGAGTCAACAGAGCAGAGCTCAGGGAGAGAGGAAGAAGAGAGATAAACAAATAGGGAGACGTAGCAAAAAAGCTATCACTCTCTCTGCAGCTATGCACAGTCAACCCCTGACTCTCTTCAACCCTCTTAACCCCCCCTGGTCCTCTGGTCCAGGCAGTGGGCGTCTGCCAGTCTAACTTCTGCATGTGGTCTATTACCACTGATATCATTATTCATCTAATGACAACATGGTGCTTTCTTAATGACAGTGTAAGCTCTGCTCTGACCACACTTAAGGAGCACAAGGAGAGAGTAGAGGGAGCTGCCGGCACTCTGCTGACCCCAGTTCAGTCACGGCGTGCCATCTAGCAAGCCCAGAGATTTCAACACACCACCACAGCGGAGCCAGATCAGCCTGTAACAGAGGGTTCCTGGGTTCGTCCAGAACAGCCTGCAGGCGTTACTGGGAGATCTAACATCTAGACTGACAAAGGGAGGTCAGTGTGCTAGCAGTGATGGAAACGGAACAGAACGGATCCTGAATATGGAAAAATTGCTGGTTTTTGTTCCTTTTAGTTTCAGATACGCTAGAAGTAGGAGAGTGGTGTTGCGTAGTTGTACCTGCATCAGGGTCCTGGTTGAAGCGAGCATAGCGGTTATTCTCCAGCTGGGGTAGGCATCGCTCTATAGGCACCCAGACATAGGTTTCTGGGCACAGGAGGTCTGAAGGCTGGTACTGCCCCTGGCGAGGGAGAGAGAGAGAGAGAGAGAGAGAATTATACCCCTTTCACACCAGACTAGTGACCCATCGGTGTGACAGGGTCAACCAAGGTATATTGACCGTGCAAAACAACCCTGGTCAAGATTACGGTTGAGCCCCGGGTCAAACTGCTCCTCTTGGTGTTAAAGTTCATTGCTTAACCCAGGTTGCTCTGCGTCTGGAGCATTATGTTGAACAGAGAATCTAAACACAGCATCAGCATACTGTGATATTCCCTGGTTGTGTTTGGGAAACGACTACAAGTCTGCGTTTGACTTAACATTTTGGATGGAAAATAAACCAAGCTTAGCGAAAACAGCTGCAGAGCGAAGAAAAAAAAAAAATGGGTGAGGAGCAAAATGAACCGAGAGGAAAATGGGGAAAGAGACTCCATTATCAGAGACCTGTGTTCTATCACATGGCTCCAAACAAACACAAACTGTCGAGATAGCTCTGTAAACAAGCAGGCGCCTCCAACAGGCCTGCTGCACCATCTCAACACACACACACACACACACAGATAGAGCTGAAGCACGCAGTTTTATGACATTAAACTGCCGAACTACGATTCATTTACCATTTCATAAACACATTCCCATACACAATCGAGGTCACAGAGTGTTTGGTGAAAGATGGGGATGGGGTGTGGGCTGGCTTTATAAAAAAAAAAAAAAAAAAAAAAAAAAAGTCAGGGATGTGATACGGAAGACAAGCAAGAAGAGACGATGAAACAGGGAGCTGCCATTACAAATGAAAGTGAGTTGTAATGTCACAAAAGAATCCTGAAAATAAATTGAAAAAAATTCCATTGCTGGAAAATGCTGTTGCTATACCAGCAGTCTGACTGAGGCCCATCTGTCAGTAGGCCTATATGGAAAGTATGCAGCCTGTTTTCACAAGCACAAAGCCATGAGAACGGACTGGTCCTCTTTACGGCTCAGAAAAATGGAAAACAGGAGAAATTTGGGGGGGTATAGGGGTGGAATCAAGACGGGTTTACCCCTCAGGGTGGGGTCCTGCCTTGCACTTATCTGTCTCACTAAGTGAGACTGTGGACAGATGGATAGAGTGAGGCAGTGCTCTGGATATGTGTAGTTGCAATGAACACACGCATTGACCGGACGCCCTTCATGTCCCTACAACCCAAAGCATTCTCCAACTGTCAGCAGTCAGCTCGACACTCTCACACTCCACCTCAACTCTATAGATTCCTTCAACACCGCAGTGGGCGACACCTCCATGTGCTGCACACACGCACACGCACACACACACACACACACAGAGTGATACAAACACACGCAAACATACACGCTTCCCACCAAAGGCGTCTTTACCCTCACGCTGCAGCCCAAATCAGCCCTCGGCAGGGATGAGTGAGGGGACACAGGGTGGAGGGAGGAAGGGAGGGATGGAGGAACAGAGGTGGAATGGAGGTGTACATGGCGTGACTATGCCTTTGGTTACACTCTGGAGAGAAACAGAGTGAAAGAGGGAGAAAAAGGGCGAGAATATGCAAGGACAGGCTTCTGGTTAAGCCGTTATAACCATGATGAGAACCAGTCGTGTTGCTGTGCGTGTCTATACCTTGTATAAGTGTGTATTTGACCAGGGCATGGCGTGGATTCTTGAAGGCCTATATTTGTGTGTCCAGGACCAGAGCGCCGTCCAAAATCCTATCCCTTTAGTGAAGCCTATATAACCACAATGAGAGACACAGGCAGGTCATGGCACAAGCACAATTCCTCAATTCTCCTTCTGAAAGGAAGGAGGCATGGAGAGAAGGGAGGGAATACAACCCAAATATGAGAGGACATGGCTATTAGTGGTCTGGAGAGGAGAGAAGAAAGAACAGAGAGAGAGGAGGGAAAAGAAGAGCCTGGCTGGCCACTATCTATCCATCTACTCCTTCTCCTTATTGGACTGAAAGGGAAGACTGAGCTCACCACCACAAAACTCTTCACTCTGTCTTTCTTTATCCTCCCTCTCCCTCTCTTGTTTTTTTCCCTCCCCAGGTTTGGCTTGAAGACCCTGTAATTCACAACGACTTAAAGTTTGTCTTCAGCCCGTGCTCTCTGCTTCTGCATGAAGCCCGCTAGCATTTATCTTTCTCTTCATTTATCTAGCAGTCGCTCATATCAACAGAGGAACCAGTTATCGTTTCCTGGAACCTTGAAAGAGGAGTGCAGAGTGTAACGGCACATCTAATGGCTGGAAGTGAAATGGCCTATTCCTATAAATCAATGTTGTCGAGTGACTGCTAGCTCAGCAAGGGGTGTAATGAGAGCCCAGGAAGTGATAGTGTGGATACGTGTGATGATAAGGGGCTGTGTGTGTGTGTGTGTGCGCGTGTGTGTGTGTGTGTGTGTGTGTGTGCGTGTGTGTATGAGTCTGTTCAGTCTAGATAGTCTACACTGTGTTTCAGAATTACCCACCCACTCAAATAGCCAGATAGCCAAAGCTCGGCTCTTCGCACAGGGAAAATATTTTTGCTTTGGTCTTCCTCTCTTCACTGGCTCTCCTCCCTTTCTAAATGCGCAGAGCTTCCCACATGAACCAATCCATCGTCATCCCTTCTTTCCTCCCTCTCTGCTATGCGTACGTGTTCAGGCAGAGGTGATGCTGAAGACTGACGACCTCTGAAAGGCTCGCTTAGAGAGACAGAAAGAGAGATGGAGAATGAAAGATTGAGCGGCGAAAGAAGGAAACACTGACAAACTTCAGCGGCTAGACTTGGCTGCCATCATAAGTGTGAGGAACGAGAGGGAGTGGAGGAATAAAAAAGGGAGCGAGACGGAGAGAGGAGGAGGGGGTGAGAATTAGATGCAGATGAGTGCATGGACGGTATTTAACGTCACTAAGACATGGGGTGAGGCGAGCTGATGGAAGTGATAGGAGCAGTCAAGAGTGCCAGGGGCCCAGAAATGAGAGAGAGAGAGAGAGGGTTGCAAGGGGGGGATGAGGAGGGAGGACCTGGCAACCACAGACAGAAAAAAACAGAAATAGGACGGCGCTAAGTAGACAGAGAGTGAGATGGAGACAGGAGGAGTACAGACAGATGAGGAGAGAAACGAAGGGCTGCATTCAATTAAAGCCACAAAGAGGGGGAACCCTCCGCTGAATATAAACTGTACCTTTACAATAGGCCTCTGGAAATGATGCACTTCGTCATTTAAATCTATTGTTTAGCCCCGGGTTGGTTAATGAGTGTGGACGGATCATTGTTATATGGCAAAGCAATCTTCCACAGTGCAGGTTTCCCAATTGAACTTTAACGAGACCGAGGCGAAGGCAGCGAGGAAAAATGACACAATCTCATTTGAGTAACAATTGCCCAGTGCAAACTACTACAAACCCCGAATCATGAGACGCAAATAAACACATCCAGGTAACACGCCGTTACACAATACTTTGTAATCCTGCCATCACTCTGAGCCCTTGGGTGATGCAGAATCACTCACTCTTTTCAGGACGTGCAGGCTGGAGACACCCAAAGAGATAGCTGGGGCCCTGCTGCCAAAGAGAACTTTATTACCAACTCCAAGACACAAACACATAACTGTCACCTTATTTCTCCCCCCTTGCACATCCTTTTCCCTAATTCTACCTCGCTTTCATACATACCACGAGATGGGACCAACGCCCCGGGCCCATACCTGTGATTTATTTCAAAAGCAATTAATCAGACACATAAATCGCGCGCTTCACTGCGACCGAGGAATCCTCATGAAAACTTACACCACTATTGACTTCTGCTTCTTTTCTTCTCCCCTGCCTGTCTGAGGAGGATGACAGAGCAGACACATAGCTTTGGTATGCACAGAATGGAGACGACTTCCAACAACCAGACCAAAAGTCTCCTTCACATCTCCAACTCGTACAAAACCAAACCACATCATTCTGGCATGTCTTCACTGGATACCTGTTAGGTTTCCAAATGACTTGAAGAATTTACTGATCACTTTTAAAGCATGACTCGGCCTGGGACCAAGTTACTGTACATGACAGACAGGCCGATTGCTAAAACGCAATAGTGACAGAAGCTCATAAAAGCTCATAAAAGCTTTTACTTTTGCTGTTCTAAACACCTGGTGTCAGGTGGGTCTTTCCCAGGAAAAATGGCACACAGGAGGTGAATTGTTTGACGTTTCTGGCAGCAGCAACAGCGGTTTGTTTGGAATAAACAGAAGAAGAACTGGGCAGTTAGCACGAGCAGCGATAGCCACCGTGGCTGAACAGACACAGACCGGTACCTACAGAAAACTAAACAACCAAAGGTGAAAAGGTGAGAAGTGCTTTTGGCTTTGGAACAATGATCCTGAGGAGCTTGCCTGAGGCTAGTAGAATACATTTTTATTTTTATTTTTAGTTACACTGTTTTTACCCCACATTATTTTCAGTATGTTTTCTTTTATTTGATTGTTCAAATTCTGGTTGAAAAAAGTGCTATACAAATAAAGCTTCTTATTCTTCTTCTTATCATAAAACACATCAACAGAGACCTGAGGCCCTAGCATGCAAAGCTATGTGCAATATGGGTCTGAATCTCTCACTGGCTGGGTCTAGATCTAAGGGGGAGACGTTTTAGTGCTGACGTGAGATCTTTCATAGCTTCATGGCAGCAGTGCAGTGTCACGGTTCAAAGTGATCCGCTTCCCAACTTGCAGGGAAGACCAGGAGAGAGGAGGAGGATTGGGTGTCCGTGTGTCTTACCGAGAGGGCTTCCCTGGCTCCACCGCCTTACTTTACACCCACATCTGCTGCTGATTTCCTGCTCATATCTCCCATTGAGTTTTTTCTTCCACCCTCCCCCTGGCCGAGGGTCCCTGTGTGTGTGTGTGTGTGTGTGTGTGTGTGTGTGTGTGTGTGTGTGTGTGTGTGTGTGTGTGTGTGTGTGTGTGTATGCATGCACATGTCTGTGTGTGTGCGAGTGAGACACTGTGCAGAATATCCTAACAGCAGTCTCAAAGGGTCTACTCTTGATAACAGTATCAGAGCAGCTGAAATCTCTCCAAGAAAGTGCACTAAGTTATACAGTAATCTGCTGGTCAGCTGAACACCTACTTCAACGCGAGACAGAGTGGCTCCAAACATGTGATGTCACCGAATAGGGTGAGGGCACCAATGATGGCTGCTGCTGTGAACAGATTGGTTGTCTATATGTTTGTCTCATGCAAAAGATACATTATCCAAAAACATTGGGCAATACAAAAAGGAGCCTGTTGTATAACATAGGCAGTTAGGCACGGACACAATAGTGAATAGTATATGTTATGATTACACACTGGTCAAGCACTCTCAGAACGACAAGGACATTTGACCCAAACAGACAAAAACGGTCCCCATGTCACATCTGTGGTCTTTCTGCAGTACATTCTTCAGCTGGTGTTGAACCAGGACGGGCCTGAACTGGCAGGGGATACAAAGAGGCCTAGTGTGACCCAGACCCAGGCAGACCTAACCTGGGCCAGCCCAGGCCAGCACTCTGACCCGGGGTCACATTCAGCCAGTCCCAGTCAAAGACCAATAAACACAGGCCCTGATCCCAACATCCCTACTCTCTCTCAAACATACAGCTCTAACAATACATCCCCTCTCTCCTTGTAGGACTTTTCAAACACACACAGTCTCCCCAGACAAGAGGGCAAGGCTGGGGGGGGCTGCCGCTGCTGACGGACACATGTAAACAGTGCAGCTCACACAAACACACACATGCAGCTAGACAAACAGTGCTCACACTGAGAACCGGACCGGCTGGAGAGAGGGAAAAGACACGTCCAAACAAACTCTGTCGCTCTGCCTCATTATAGTGTGCCCACATGCATGCACACACACACACACACACACACACACACACTTCAACCACTGTCTGTGACAATAGCTAAATGTGCGTTTGTGTGTGTGTGTGTGTGTGTGTGTGTGTGTGTGTGTGTGTGTGTGTGTGTGTGTGTGTGTGTATACCCTGAACACGTCTGGGGTCTGCGTTTGGGGAGATTTACACTAACCGCGGCTGTTTAAACACTGGGGGCCCACCAAGGCCTTTTCACCCCACTCAACACATTACCACAGGACGACCTTCAAATAAATAAAACATTCAGGTTGGTAACTCTCCCCCCTGGGCCCCTAGACAAGCCCCACAACCCCCCCCCCCCCCCCCCTCCCCACTTTGTCCCAGTCCTCCCTTGCCTAGCTATGCGTCACGGCTCCAAGGATGACAGGTTAATGAGGAGAAAATATTTTTACAGGATCGCGTTTCGATGGAGCCCCAAGAACCAAGGGCAGCGCTTTTATGGGCATCAGCTTCGCGGCCCGGGCACTTTTATCTCTTCATCTCTTCTGGTCTTTATGGGCAGGCAGGCTGCTACGCCTCCCTGACACAGACCACAGCTTACAGACTTACCGTCACAGTACCCAGCCCCTAATCTCAGACTTTAAACCCCACCTCTAGCATCTAACCCCCCCCTCCCGCCACCCATTTTAAAACAAATGTCTAACTGCATTTATGAGTCCGACTCACTCTGCCTGGTAGTTCTTATCGATGATCTGGAAGCCTTCCCCTCGCCAAAAAGACACTGGCTGTTTCAGACAAAGTGGCGCAGCTGCAGCAGGTTTGAAAATAAATAGTAGGAAAGTTAATGGCAAGGCAAACACCTCAGGCTGGCAGCTAGAGGGCTCTGGATCTGCTCAGCATGACACCACCTCCAAACTCTCACTTTCACCCCTGTGACCTTCACATCTCCCCTTCACTCCTCCCCTCCTGCCAGTTACCCCACTCCCAGTAAGACTGAATCGTCTGACCCGACCCCCGTGAACTTTGCCCCTCTGCTGCCCCTCACCCTGTCAGCGCTCCTCTTAGGGGGTGCCAAGCAGTGGCTGCCCCCAGACTGCCGTAGCCTGTTAATGATTTGTTAAAAACACAACTGTGGCAGGACAGAGGAGAAAAAAAAAAAAAAAAGAAAAAAAAAAGAGATGATGAGGCATAAAAGAGAGGAGAAATTTTCAAAAACTTTAAACAAATGTTTCTGCTGAGAGGTGCACTGTTGGTGGTCTCCCGTCGGGCTAAATCAAACAACGCTCCTTCTCTCAGAAAGGCTCCAATATACGGAGGGGGAGGGGAGAGGCAGGGGAAAGGGGTGTTTTAGCCCATAAATTTCACAGAGAGGGTGAAAATGGGCCTGGTTGGTTTGATCTTATTTTGATGGGCACAAGTTTTCTAACAGGAGGATTATGGGAAGGCTGTGCTACTGGCACACAATAGAAATACATTGGTCTGAAAACTAAGAGCATACTGCTTCATCTCAGGAAAAGAACACTTAAGGGCAAAAAAGAAAGCAGGGGCTAAAGAAGTGAAAATTATGACAGTAAAAGTACAAGAGCCCACCAGTCTTGACATGAAACACTGCTCTCACCACAGTAATTTTATACCACCTCCATTTGAGCCATCATGACTCAGTGCATCAAAGCATGCAGATATGACAATTAGAGAAATAAGATCTTTCCCATTGCAAAAAATACATATCACTCCTCTGCTTGCTAGCCAAGCATTAAACCAAATGCAGAAAAAAGTTGGCCGTGGGTTATCTTTCTAAATGAAATCATCCCATTCAGTTGAAAGCTTCTTCATCACCCACCCGCCCCCCCCCGCCCTTTCCCCTCTTCCCCCCTCCCTCTCTATCAATCTTTCATCCTAACCAGCATGGTGGCTGGTTTATTGTACAATTGCTGAGAGAAGGATGAAAAAAGAAAGAGGGGAGGCTTTACTGTGCCTGGATCTGTGGGACAAACGCACAGTTCTACACAAACACTGTTGACAGTAAACCTTTTCACTGCTACAACAGAGAACACTACTCGGCACTGTCTACCGATGGGAGGAGACGGGTGTGTGTGCTAAGAGCTGCAGTATTCTCAGTGATTGCAAGAAATGAAGACTACACCATTTGAACAATATCCAAGACTATACCCGTATCAAAAAAAAAAAAAAAAATAAAGAATTCTGTACCCACATGGACAAAAAAAACCCAAAGCTGTGTACTGTAGCATGATAGGACAGGGATGGGGGGCCCCTCTGGGAGCGACCCACCACTGGATGCCTCAAACTCACTCACTGTCGCTGCACAGATGTACATCCAAGTGACACGTAGAATGTGAGGTCACACACGTACCCATGCTATATGAATGGGCCCCTGAGTGAAAATAACATGCATGCAGAGTCATGATAGCTGCGTGGCTCTAAGCTCTTAGCATGTCACAACCTGAAACTGCATACCAGGAGATTTACAGAGAGAGGGAACGAGATAAGAGTGAGGAACGAAGGGCTGCAGAGAGAGATTTATCACATTAATATACACTGATTAATGCCACTGCACTCATTCAGCAACATGGGTATTGTTCCTCCTTTTATCCCAATTGATCTGAAACAAACTGAGAAAGAGAGAGACAGACCGAGACCAAGAGACTGAAGGGTATAAGAGGCCTATAGTCTCTTATCAACATTCATCTTTGAAAAAAAAAATCATCTCTCAAGTGCGGGACATGGAGTCAGGATTAGAGGTAGAGAAGGGGGTAACGAAACACATTCAGAGTAATTTGTTTTCGTGCAAGAGCGTGTCTGGGTCCTGAGGAATGGCTGTGCCTGCGCTGAAAGGTATTTTGTCATGTCTAATTGATGTCATGGGAATGAAAGCTCACGGTGCAGGTGACAGAGAAGCCCTCGGGCTCACGCCGGTTAAGGCAAACATAAACGAAGCAGCAAATGATTGCAACCGACATCAAATCCTTTCATCAGTAGCATCTTTACATAATCCGCCACACACTGGCTAAGACCTTGATGGAGTCAGTTCAGGCCCGTTGAACTAAAAAGCTTTGGCCCATGTGGAGAACTGCTGGTTGTTGCTAGAGAGATGACCACCTCTCTGACTGTTTGTTGTTTGTGCGCAAGGAGGAGTCGGGTTGAATGGGAACGGAGGTGCAGCTGCCGCGAAAGAGCTCCTTAAAAGTCAGCGAAGTACCGCCGGGAAACGAATAATCCTTTTCATCTTGCCTCCTTTTCTCATTTGGCACAGATTTTGTCACTCCTTTTTTTCTCCCCATCTGTCCCTTCCTCCTCCTTTCACTCATTTTGCTCACTCCTGCTTTCTTCCTCTCAGTGGAAAATTTAATGGTTTCCTGGGCTCAGTTCGAGACATTCTTTCACTGCGAACAATAATAACAAGAGTAAGAGCCACTTTATGTAACCCTCTCATTCCCCCACCAACTGGATATAACTGGGTACACTGTGTGTGTGCGTGCGTGCACGCAAGTGTGTGCATGTATGCGTACACTTGAAAACAAGTGCTTGATCTGCTAAGACCAGGTACTGCAGACTATTAAAGCCAAGTGGGCGACCACTTCGTTTATTATCATCAAAGTCTGCTTATTCAATACTTAAAAATAACCTTAACATACACACACATGTACACACTCAAACGCGCGCGCACACACACACACACACACCTCTGCAAAGAAATGGAAAATTACTACAACGTGGCATGGTTCTTTTAGCCCTGTCTGTCCAAAATAAAAAGAATGGAAAATTATCAAACAAAAGCAAATGAAACAGCGAGTCCATTTTGCAGGCTGCTGGCGCAAGATGGAGTCATCAATGGAGAAGGGAAGAAAGGGGAGAACAAAACAAGAAGAGCAGACTAAGTCACTTGTTTATGTTTTTAACAGATAAACATGCCAAAACAGATCTGGTAAAGAGCTGATCTAAACTTCAGTTATGCAAATTTATAAGCTACCCTAGCATCCAGAAATATTGCACAACCTCTTGACAGTGCCAGAACTTCACCAAGTATGTAGCAAGGGGCTCCCTCTTCCTGAGAGGCCCCATGAAATGTGTGCTCAGTCCCGCTACTGAAGCGCACTCTGCAGGCTGCAGTATACCCCTGCACCACTGGGTGTACTCTTTCAGAGGTCACATTTGATCACATTTCATCCAACCAACCTGTTAATATGCTGTATGACAACCCCAACATACAATTAGCAAGCATAGTTTTACTGTAGCATCAATGCGGTGATATGTTACATGTATGTTACAATATCAGCAGTCACAGCATTTTGCTGTCTGAGACACAAAGGTTCAGTGCCTCTGTCTCAGGTCACGACAGCAGTCATTTAGATGGCTTTGAGCTACTCTTGAGGGGCAGTGTGAGAGAGAGAGTGGCAGAAGGGCCAGGACCTTTGGTCTCATTTAGCCTCCAATAGCTTCACCTTCTGCTCTCTCCAGCCGAACATCAGAGGGCCAGGGAGGGCCAAGGGACCAGGGACTGGAGCCAGGGGCAGGATGTCACGTCTAGCCCTGAACCCACCAGCCAAACCAGCCAGCCAGGCTCTGTGGGACACTTTGTCCCAGCTAAGAGAACAAAGGAGAGGGTCTGACACTAACCAGGCAGCCCCCTGCTCCTGGCTGGGCTCCAGGCCTTCCAGGACCCTTTTTGACTGCTCTACAGGCCCATGTCCAGGCTTTGGCCCTGGTGAGAAGGTTTCAACCCACCACACATGGAGCTGTTCCCCTGGAACACCCCCAAGATGTGACTTGGTGGAGAGGATTTTCTTAATGCGACAGTACTGAGGTATACCCCAGGACGGAAACATAAATACAGGAGGAGGGGACAATACAGAGCAGACAAAAGGACAGCACAGGGGAGAGACTTCAGAAAGAGTGTTACCTTACCACTCATTTAAAACCTCTGCTGTATGTCTATGTACACAACATAGTGTGCGCCCTATATGGCTTCTATAATGCTGCTAGTGACAGTTAGCTAAACAATGTGGGTCTATGGCTCCTTGGGGACGGAGAGGATTGTATGAACAATCCTCTGAAACTTCACAGAGGAAGCTGCTTTTAGATTGTTTTTAGTATTCTGGCCTCTGTTGAATTTAACAACAGCGTTCTAGGCTTCCACTGAAACTCAGGGAGACTGGTACGGAGAGTTGCTGAATGAATAAGTGGCAAGGGAGGTAGGGGGTGGGAGTGATGTTGGAGGGGTTTGAGAGGTGTCCAGCAGGGTTCAAGTGCTGGTGTTGTGGTCCTTGAAGAGGCAAGCAGCAGGACTGAGATCCAGAAACCAGTGAACCTCCAGCACAACAACAGTGGAGTTTAGGGGCTCCCCAGGGCTCCATCTTAGGGACTTGAACAATTCCACAGCATGTCTGTGCATTAATGAGCTACTTGGGCTCATATGCAAATCAGGCCATGTAATGATACACTGTGCATGTGTTGTGAGCGCGGGTGTGTGCCTGTGGGAGTATGGGCGCCCAAAGGTGGGAACTGGGCAACCTTCTCACCCCAGCGCTGTGTTCCTCCCCAAGGGTAAAATAGGAAGAGGTAGGCTTAATAAGGAGGTTGTGAACAAGACCCTCCAATGGCAAACACACAAGAACAGATATGGGGGGGGGGATAAATACCACGACAGGGGGGGCTAGGAGCTGTGGTAACAGAGGTCTCAAACAACAGCATGATCAGGATTCCACACACACACACACACACACACACACACACACACACACACACACACACACACACACACACACACACACACACACACACACACACACACACACACACACACACACACACACACACACACACACACACACACACACACACACACACACACACACACACACACACACACACACAAAGCAAAGACACCCAAATGCATTTCATACGCAGACACTCAAACAGAGAAAACTGGCGATGCACTATGCAAACGCAAAAACAGCAAAGGGGAAAAAAAATGTGGCACTTTGCCATAATCCCCAACAAGACATCAGTCTCCCATGGACAGGGACAAGCTTTGGGAACAGCTGAATAAAATAACAGAGAAATAAAAGCATCAATGTGGGAATAGAGGAATTAGTAGATGAATGAGAGAACGAAAGGATGAATGGGCGGTTCTTGGCCAACCTAATGGACTTGAAAAGGTTGCTTACTTTCACTATCCTCTCAAAACTATACATTCTCAAGCGGTGTTTGGTGTGAATGTGAGTGCGTCTGTCCCTATTTGTGTACACACACATTTGTGTACAATCGACTTCTGTATGTGTTGTGTATACCTGCATGTGCTTGCGCATGTGTGTCACACGCACTCCTCATGTTGCTGAGTTACAGCGGCTGTCTTCAGCGTGACCTCTCTCTCAACCACTAATGCCTTCAGCAGCCTCGTCTGCTCTTTCCCTCCCCTCCATTCCTTCTCCCTCTCTCCGTCTGTACTGAGGTTGAGTCCATCAAATCTTTTTACATTCCTCCTCGCTTTCATGCCTCCTTCCCTTAGGTTTTACTGTGTATGAATCAGCTGTTTAAGTCTAATAGCTTTTCCATGTGTCTTTGTGTCCTGTGCATATATAGTCAGCCAGCATACTGCACTACACACACATACAGGTTTGTAAGCTCTTAGCAGCATCAAACAGGAATGGGTGAGAGCACTGACACTGTTGCCTTCATGTTCTCGTTGGGGCTTCTACCCCACTACCATGTGGGTGTACCTCTCATCTCCCCAGAGCCCTACCTTACAAATGTTATATTCTCAGCTCTGATCCAATCATGCATCCTTCACTTGTAGTGCAGTGACCAGACTATTGGAGAACTCAACAGGCTCTTAAGACTTATGAGTTCCATTCCTGGCCTACCTTCTGATTGTTGAAAAGAGAACAAAAGGTGAAGTTTCCAAGCAAGTTCTTTTTGGGGTAGAATAAAAGTGTAGCAGTAGTTCACTTATCCACTTCTAACAAGGCTTCACCGCTTACTGGGCTGTATGGAGACTTATGAGGAGCAAAATGCTAAACTCTTGAGCTTCTGGACTTAAAGCAGGCGCCAGGATCTGCGTGGCAAGAAGGGGGAAAAGAAAAGAAAATAAGAAAAGCAGGAGGGAGAGAAAGAGAAGGTAAATGTGAACTCAAGAACAACCAACTGAGATAGAGTGAAAGGTAAGAGGAAGAGCGAGAGAAAGAGCCAGTATATGTTGAGGCCCCTGCACCTAGAATAACATGAGGGTAGAAAGGAAAATGGGTTGGAGTCTCCCTCTCCACTTACAGGCAGGCCATCGGGACAGGTGCGCCCGAAATAAGGCAAAAGGAATCAGTGGAATATGCCACCATGACCACTGGCCTGGGAGGTGAGAGTCAGGGTAGGGAGGGAGAGAGGGGGAGAGCGAGTGTGAGGGATTAACACCTTCTACAGGTGTCTGTGTTCGCTCTCAACGCCTCTTCCAATGGACTGATGTGTCTATAAGACAGTGGAACTTAACTCTTTTACACTCTGGGTACAGTACAGGACACGTGCAGATGGCTTGGCCGCCTCTCATGTACACAGAGAGACTTTCTGGAAGTGAGGCTCAGTGCGAGAGACTAAAATAACAAACAGATTGGGCGGAAACATTCGGCTCTCGCGAATTGGGCTCGCACATCAAAGTCGTAGTCATATATCATTTTTGACAGTTTAGGGAGCGGGCAAAACTTCCACCCCCTGTGAGATATTCCAAACAAAGAATAGAAAGACAACATTATCGGACGTACTGCAGTACATCAGTGATCATTAGCAATTTACAGAGATCAGAAGTGTAACACAAAAACAAAAGAACCGCACACATGTAGCGGTGTTGCACCGGTCAGGGTTTTCTGGGCTGAGACAGCAGTGGTAGAGGGAAGAGCCAGAAGTGAGTTAAGGCAGAGCAAAAGCTTGCATTACCACCGTCATCCTCACTGTTTACCTCACTGAGTACAGCGTTGCATTTACACTGTCAAGAATCCAAGTTTGGCCCACTAGAATTTTGTCTTTGATACCTATAGTGAGTTTAATATTTAAAATTTCAATATTTCAATAATATAATATTGAGATGCTTTGCTACATTTGGACAGCTTGGCAGCACTTCATGCACAGGGGTTTTGACATATCAGTTGGGTGCTCGTCTTTGTCGGCAAAATAGTTCCATATTTTCCATCCAATTCCAATTCGATATTTTGCAACATTATCAGATTTTTACATCACTGAAATTTCATTACCCTGACAACACTAGGGCCATCCACACTAAACATGTACTCACTTGATGTACTGTAAGGTTGTGTAGTTGTATGAAAACACCCACCCAGTGGTAAATGTTCTATGTACCTTATAGCGCATCTTGGGGCAGGAGTGAATGTAGAAGCCCAGGTAGTAGTAGGACAGTTTGGGGGACTGTTTCTGCAGCTGCCTGCTGAAGGCGATCTCCCTGTGGGACAATACACAAACACACCTTTTTAGACAGGCAATCTAAAAGGGACAGCCATAGAATGATACACCTGAGGAGTTGAACTCTGACCTAGGGCCAGATGACCTTTAGATTCAGAGGTTCATCATTGAGAAAATTCACATTTTATGCTCCTAAAAACTAGCCTGACACATCAATTAATGAATGAATTGTATTATATTAAAAATATTAGGTGAGTAGTTAAAATGTCCAAATGCCTTCTGAGATGTATTAATGTGTTTTTTAGGATGAGTCAGTATATCAGCAGTGTTATCAATCAGGGCAGAATATATTTGGTACTAGCAACCTTGGCTAAAACAGGGCCCAAGGAAGTAAATGGCCACACTAAGAAAAAAAACATCTTTTCCCGGTCCCATTTGATTACACAAAAACAACTGCCTTCTCTCTTTAGGCATTGAGCCCTTGAGCAGAAAAAGGAGGTGGAGAAGAAAAGAGGGAGAGAGCGTGTAAAATAAAGATTTAGGACTTGGAAGATTTATACAGCTTCCTCAAATACAGTAAATGTCTTGGTTTCTTTATTTTCCCCCAATAGTTCCTTCCTTAATTGCATCCTTTTACTAAAGCCTATTTTCCCTTTTCCCTCCGCCGTTTCCTTCACTATTCCATAACTAAATTCCAAGTCCTCTTTCTTCTCCCCTTTTGTTTCACTCTTCCTTCCACCCCTCTGTCTTTCACCCGCTCAAATGAAGGGAGAGAATTCTCTTTACTTAAAAAAAAAAAAAAACTTAAGAAGAGAGAGAAGGGGGCCTTAAATAAAATAGATGCACTGAAAAATAAGACATGGGACAAAGCAGGCCAGGCCTGGTGGGGGGAAGAGAGAGAGAGAGACAGAGCGAGAGAGAGACAGAGTGAGGAGAATATAAAAGAGGACGGTGAAGAAAGGGAAAGGGAGGGAGAAGAGAAGCAGCTAGAGCGAGGTGCTAGAAGGTCACCCGCTTGCTGCCAGGTTCCTGGGTTCCCATCCCCTCTCCACAAAAGGGCCCGCCGGTGCCTGAATGGGGGGGGGGGGGATCAGGAGAGGTGAGGGGCCCATTCACAAAAAGCCCTGCACCCCCCCTCCACTCCAGCCCTTCACACCCCCACCTCCACCCCCATGGCAGCAGCTTGAGTCTGCCATTATCCCCTCTTCAGCCATCTGACACTCCAACACAAGCCAATTATCAAGCCCTCTGGCTCCTGCACAGCTTCCCTCATACTGATGTGCACACACACACATACACAACACACACACACTGCACATAACAGTGCATATCATGTGGGCCTCACGGCAGCCTTAGCAGCATGCATGTGGAAACATTTAATTCCACAAACTATTAGAAGAGTGCAGAAGAGAAAACAGATCACATTTATTTAACTCATTAAATTTATCTCTGTTTTGTCTGAAGAGTAACAACATATCAATTAGTTGTATTTCTAATCAGGAATGAAGATATGCTGTGCTAAAGCAATAGCAGCCGCGTCACATGTTATCAAAGTCTGGCCCAAACTATAATATCATCAAAAATAAGCCGAACCACAAAATGAGCTAATAGCATTGGCAAACACATTGAAAGTTAGCAAACTAAGGGAATGTGGAAGAAAACAGTTTCTATGTTTCTGTCAATGCAAATCAAATTCAGCAGATCCAGGTACACAGCCACACAAAATAAACAAATCAATGAATATATGTAAGAAAGTGATCTAGTGTGGACACCAGCTGCTTGTCTTAGGCACATAAAGAGATGCCTGAGGCACTGCTGTCTCCTCCTCCTTCTGTCCTCCGGCCTCTGGCAGAAGAAGCACTCCTCCCACAAGGAATTTCTCAACATCCCCCTCTCCTGTCTCTACTGCAGAATCACAGACACACACTTTGATGCAGAGAAGACCACAAAATCACAAACACTTGTGCTGATACTTGTGAGGAACTTTCCATTTTTCATGTTCATTCCCGATAGAGTATGACAGCTCTATCACTGACAACAATTAAATGCCGGACAATAATATTAACATGATTCTAACTCTGCGCCTGACCATAAAATAAGCCTTTACCCAAATAAGGACTATGCAAACATGTCCTACAAGGCAGACTTCCCACCATGGCCCAGATTTTTCAAAATTCCATGCTTTGTTTTTCTTATTTCTTCCTGGTTTGTCAACACTGTTTTTCAGCTCAGAAAAGTTGTAAAGTGGGGAACAGTCTGGTTTCCACTACAATTGGGCTTGCTGTAGAGAAATGAGCAAACAATATATAAAAACAGCTGAAAACCACGAGCTAATGCAATGAAGGTGTGAAACAAGTAGTAAAATATATTCTGGGATATTCCTGTAAAGTGTCCCATTTGTAAAATTCCCTGATATTCCCAGACTTGCCCAGAGAATTTATCAAATTCTCTGCTCCCCTGTCTGGAATACACCTCTTATAGTGATGTTCCAGAAATGCCATGACCAGTGGGAATCCTGACAAGTTGTTTTCTGGTAATCATACTATACTTGTGAGGATTTGTGGAGATTGCAAGGAGAGTTAAACCTCATGCACAGGCAGACACACACGTTCTGTACACTAGGTTTTGGACAGAGTCAGCAAGGCCAAGCAGACTAGGGAGTGTCCAGACCTGATCAAAGGCCTGGGCTCTGGTGTCTGTAAACAAGCAGGAGGATTTCAGTCCTGCTGGCTCGCTTCTCCAAGGCTTCCTCCACACACACCGAGCACTGTGTTACTCTTGGAGCCAGACTCTTACAATAATAAGAGATGGAGAAATGTGTGTTTATGATGACCAGGGTGTTCTCTCTATACGAGCGGAGCCTGTCCTATCCCAACTACTAGACTGACTTACAGCCTCAAGAACGTGGATGAGTGTGCTCGGCTTGCCTGCATACACACAACACACACACACACACACACACACCTGAACACACAGACTGTGAAGCCTAGATCACCCAGTCTCCCACATCTGTGCAGAAATATTTTAAAAAGCCTTTCTCACATTATTGGGTTACATTTTACAGGAAGCGCCAGATGTGTGTGTGTGTGTGTGTGTGTGTGTGTGTGTGTGTGTGTGTGTGTGTGCGCGCGTGTGCGTGTTCTCTTATTTCATCTCGGCAGAGAGCACTGTCATCAGCCGAACCACAAACAGAACACTGCCCCAACCAATCAAGAGCAAAAAGAAAGGTATTTACCTCGGCCTATAGTGCACTTATAGTATACAGTTCTAAGGAAAAACGTATGTTGGGGAGGAGATGGAGAGAGCGAGAGAGGCTGGGAGACGGCAGGTTAAGAAGAGGGCAAATGAGAAGGGAGAAAAAAGGGAGAACATACAATTGGGGAATGAAAGAATAAAAGGATTGATCAACAATGAGAAGCATATCGGTTAAAGCCTCTAGCGGCCCCTTTACTGCGTTTGACATGGAAAATCTGCTGTACTGCTTTACAGCACGAAACAGGAAGAGGGCGAGTAGCAACATCCTCTTTGTGACAGGAAGCAACAGGGTTTATGGGAAACGTGGTCTTCATTTTGAGAAACACTAGCATTAACAATACCAGCAGTGTGAGATTGCAGTTACCAACCAACTATGGTTTCATCTGTTAAGGTAATTATACCAAGATATCACAATTTACTTTGACAATGATACATTGATGTTACAAATGCTACATTTAGCGCTCTAAAAAAAAAAAACAGTCTGAAAAGGAGAAAAGAGAGTCCAGGCCAACCTGAGTGCAGAGTAGGAGCCCAGAGACAGTGAGGCACAGTCTGGGTGGTAGTACAGGTAGACAGAGGACACGCAGGTAGGCAGGATGTCGATCACTCCCACCGCCACGATGCGCCCGTCCAGCCAGTACTGCTGGTGGAAGGAGCCGTAGCCCATCTCCGGCCCATCAGGAGAAGACTCTGCCTGGGGAGAGAGAGAGAGGGAGAGAGGGGTAAAGACAGAGAGACACAAATAGAGAGAGAGAATGTGGTCAATGGTCAAAACAATAGTATTTCTCAAGTGCACAATATAGTTTGCATGTAAAATATATAAACCACTATGGAATGAGAATGTGGGATTTAACAAGACTATTTTGCTTCGTCTAGCAGATCTACTTTCACTGTCAAACACACACACACACACACACACACACACACACACACACACACACACACACACACACACACACACACACACACACACACACACACACACACACACACACACACACACACACACACACACACACACACACACACACACACACACCTGTACTTTGGTGTATTATAACCGAGGCTGTTCCCTGGCAGGCCTCACACATTATGTGTGGGGGTGTACAGTAGCCTCCCGTTCAGCTTGCTAATGGCTCCCAAATGTGGAGCAAGAGCAGGGTGGGGTTGGGGGTGGTGTGGAGGTAACTAGCCACAGAAACACACCAGGAGAGGCCTTTTTAATAAAGGACCCTGCATGAGCGAAATCCATTTCACCAGGCGGTGGTGGATCAGGGCCAAGCTTTCCCCTATATGTTTGTGTCTGCTCTCTCCATGTGTGCATGGAAGTGTGTCTGTGTATGCGCACAGGAATGTGTGTGCTTGCGTCTACTCCGTCAATAAAACGGTTAAGTATTTGACACATATTGCGTTCCTCACCGTGATCTGCATGCTGGGTTTTTCAATCAAGTCACTTGACTGCTTTTATCACAGAGGCTTAAGACTAGAAGAGGAGGGGGTTACGGGTTAGAAGCCATATTAAGCCAGGGTATTGGATTTTGTGTGTGTGTGTGTGTGTGTGTGTGTGTGTGTGTGTGTGTGTGTGTGTGTGTGTGTGTGTGTGCGTGTGTGTGTGTGTGTGTTGCACATAAGGAACAGGATCCCTCTCCTTCACCAAAACTCATCTGGGCCTGGTTAAGATCTGCAGACGCTGCTAGTTATCATAACACTGGGAGAGCTAGCTCGCTAATCCAGTGTGCCACTGGGTCCACACCCTGACCAAATTCAACCTGACCAAATAGCAATAAGCTTTGGTGTGCGTGCACACAAACACAGACACAGACACACACACACACATACTCCCTGCAGCTCCATGACCCAGAGGACTGAGCACCACCAATGGGGTGTCTCTGTGGCACATTCCTGCCTAGCCCCCACTAAGGGGTATTTAAAGTGGAGCTGGCAGTAAAAACAAAGCTCACTCCCTCCAGCTCAGACCCTGGGACACCCAGGTTTGATGTCTGATTACTTGTCTGACACAATGCATACCGGGATCCATTCACTCTGTGTGTGTGTGTGTGGTGGGGGTTCGATTAAAGTGGCGAGGTGAAGCCCCACATCAGAGGATATGTGATAGGACAGAGGTGGGTTAGGTTTGGTCGACATTAACTCTGACTGACTGGCAGGCAGGCAGAGAGCGGGGTGAAGGAGGGTGAAGTTGGGGTGTGAAATGCAGAACAGTTAGCTGCAGGGGTGGAGGGCGGCTGGGGTGTTGAGAGGGGTGTCGGAGGGCTGGCAGGCACCACATCTGGAGCAGGTGTGAGAGTTTCTCTAGCCATCGGTCTGTGTGTCCGTCTGTCTGAGGCTGAAATGTCCGTCTGTGCAAGCAGGCGGCCTGTTACTTTCTTGGCACCAGTTTGCCCAGAAACACTGGAGGCTTTGTCAGAGCCCCCCGTGTCATTTCAAGTTGTCAGTAAGAGGCAAGAGTATGGGCTTCCACATGTTTGCGAGGTGGCAAGTGTAAGAGAGGACCATTTTCCTTTCCCCGACCAGAGTGCACGTGCGTGTGCGCAAATCTGACGGTGAATACAAGTGCAGTAGTGCTAATGACCGTGTTTGTGTATATGTTCGTACCCTGGTCCAAGCTGATCTTATTTGATTGACCTGTGCATCACCTCAGAGGACAGTCTAATGGCTGTGTCCTTGCCACTGTGACAACAATCTAAACATACTCTGCACTAAACGTTTGAAACCACCTCGGAGCCTGCACGGCAGCCCCAAATCGCTCTCATATGGACCAGAGATCAGCGTCTCTCCCCTCCCTCCCACGCCGGGCAAGAAGGAGTGTGAGTACTAAGTGAATTCACATTGCCTCTCTTGTCAAAGTGGGGAAGTGGTATTCCATTGGGTTCTAATCAGATGTGGGTCGATTAGTATTTGCACACGATTCTTTGTGTGTTTGTTTAAGCCTGGTAGGAGTTCCAGTTGGGTGGAGTTTGACACATCAGAACCATTCAGATAGTATCAGATAAGTGGTCAAGCGCAAGAAAGTATACTTAATTGACTTTGATACTTTTTTGTGCTTGTCTAAACTTTTTGACGCTTATTATATTGTTCTATGTGGTAAATCCCACCCAAGTAGGCTAAATCTGGCCCTGATCTGGTACTACTCATGGTCTGGGAGATGAGACAAAGGAAAAGAACAGCCATAATAAACTTTACAGAAACATGCAGGCCATCCAAGTATTTGAACGGTACCGCCAACTCATTAGTGATGCTACCAGTCTCTCTTTATGCCTGTAGCATCTGATAATGTAACAATTGCTAGCTAATGTAAAAACGTGTCGAACTATAATAAAATGTCTCTCAAAAATGTAATAAAATCATGTTATGTGTTAATGTAATAGGCAATTATTCCATCATAAATGGTGTAACATTTTTCAACAAATGATTTATCTCTAACTTCAATGTCTCTTATATGTGTGCTATGAGACTCGATGACTTCATTTACTTAAGGCTGTCCATCAGTGTCGATGATGATGTTGCTCCTTTTAAGTGAAAGGTTATGTCATTGCATGTGGCAGTGAAGGCCAATATGTGACCGACAGGATTTTACCATATGAGGGGCAGATGTACACACATCACGAGCGGAGGGGTCCCTGCAGTGCGCTGATGCCTTTTCACATATCTTGGCAAACCTCTCTTATTCTGGATTCATGTGTGAGACATACTGGCAGACAGTCTCAAATTGGACCAAGAGGGTGACTTTTCCATCAGTGTGATCAAACCCTACAACGCATCTGGTCGAAGCAATTGTTTGGCACTCCAAATCAAACATCTCTTTTTGAAAAACTCAGAGTGGATGAAGGCCTGGCTTGTGCTTTGATAGTTGAGTTGTGACAGATATCAGGTGACGGACATATTTTTGGAAATAGCTTGGAGTTTATTGTGTTTTCTCGTAACAATCATGGAGTTGCACAATACAACTCTAAATGCTGTTTCAGGGCTTTTTCCATCCTTGCAGGAATAACATTCTGGAAGAAACACTGAATACTTGGCATGAAAATGGTCAGATTTGAAGATATTGAATATTGGTATTGAACGCTCTCTCTCTCTCTGTGTCTCTCTCCCTCTCTTTCATTAACACACAAATGCGCGCACACACACACACACACACACACTGTGAGGCCTGCAGGCAGGTTGCTGGTTGTAGCATTCAGCAACGGCTCGTTTAATCTGACGAGGAAACAGCAACGTCTAATTACTGTTTCCATCAGTCTTTTAGAGGCCAGACACACGGCATAGCCGGCTCTCACACATCGCTAACCAGACTAGTGAGGGTATGGTACGGCGCTGGGTATAGACGAGCAATTAAATAATGGTAGCTTCTCTCTAACAAGGCACTGAATCCCCTCTAGTTCCAGGGGCACTGATGCACCAATGATCCTCAGATATGGAAGTCAAGCCAGAAATTCTTCAAGTGTGGCCAAGGACCGGGATCCATAAAAAACTGATGACTAATTAGCCAGCACCTCTGTTAATGAGTGTTTGCCCCTCAAAACAGACACATTGGAAAGCTATAAAAACAAAAACAAACACAGACAGAAACAGTGCACGAACCCTGGTCTGCCAATAAAGAGTTTCTATACACAAAACACTTTCACCATACCAAGTTCAGGTCCTGGGACAGACTCATGGACGCTGCTCATCATGTGTGCAGGTACTGATGTGCCCTTGACAGTGCAGGCGTGTTTGTTTTTACACATTTACACAAGCATGCACACACACACACACACACACACACACACACACACACACAGGAGAAACAATGACAGCTGATGTGAATTACCTCTGCGTTTCAGCACGAAGCCCCTGTAATTTTGGTGAAATGGAACACGGCAACAAACAAACAAGCCAGACAACTCACATCCTAATTAGCCACAGTTGGATACATATGGGCCAATGGCGAGCTTAATCGTCTTAAGTGCGTTTGCATACATTTGTATAAATGCGGGCTTACACGTGAGCTGATGAACCACACGGTATGCAGGTCCATGTGGTGTGTGTCTGCGAGTGTGTGTGGATTTTTTAATAGCACTCTGATTGGAGACAGATGGAGGCCAACACGCAGAGGTAGTGCAGAGAGCCACGCATAATAACTCCGAAATGAAGAGCAGTTGGAGGGAGACAGGAGAAGACCGAGCGGGAGATCAGAGACAGACAAAAACAAGTTGGGAGGGAGGACGCCGAAAAGATTGGAGACGGCCACCTAAATCAAAGCCCGAGAGAAAGGGGACAGGGGAGGCAGGCTGGGAGGTGTGTGAGGGAGCGTGCGATAATGTGTGATAGAATGTGTGTGCGAGTGTGTGTGTGTGCGTGCGCGCAGAACAGTGTAATTCAGTGCGTCTGGCCGCCAGCCTTGACGAGGTGATAAAAGCTTGTTTCCTATAAACACTAACGATGTTCATTAGTGGAGGCCTGAGGGGGCCCACAGGGCAATACAGAGTGACTGTGTGTGTGTATGTCAGTCTTTGTGTGCACTCCTGGACCTCAATCCTATTAAAGTGGCTGTTATAAGCACCCATCCCGGGTCTAATTGCTGGTGTAATTGTCCTGACCCAACGGTTCCACTGGCGTTCTTGATGGCTGCGGCTCATCAGGCCTTCGCTCAGTGTTGGCTAGTGACGCCTGGCTGCACCTACACCTCACCCACCAACCACACGGAACAGTGCAGTTAAGACTGTGAATACCGCTCCAGATGTCGTCCCAATCCTTTATACTATAACCTACCCAAAGTGATGCCCATGGCTCAGGCTAAAATCTGTACCACACCACACACAGTGAAGAGCAGTATGTCCCATTCTGTCAAGGCCAGAGGAAAGGAATGGTCTCAAGGCCTTGTCTTGTCTTCCAATATGGTTGCAACGCAATCTGGATGCCACATTTTGCCGCCGCCTCCATTACTAAGACAGGGCTGAATAAAAACCCCTCCAATATGAAACAACACCTGCTTCCTGAATCCCTTAACCCCCCCCAAACCCCCCTCAATCCAGTTGGAGGGCTCTTGAAGACAGAGAGCAAAGTTGGGTGGGTGGGAGGGGGATTGCTGGATGAAGGGGCTATGGTGTGCAGTGAGTACTGGGGAGCTATTGCACATTTATCCCTGACTGACTTTTGTATTTCTATGATAGATTTTCACAACCAAAAGAAGGTCTTCTTTGTCATTACTATCACACGGGAGACATCAAAAAGCACTTTTATTAGACTGTCAACAGGACAATGGGAATACATACCTCTAGTGGTGAATCACAGAGAAATCTCCGGAACTGTGGAGGGAGGCAGCGGCGCCGAGAGGGGAAGAGAGAGAAAAACAGTTAGTTCTAAGGGTCCCCAACTCTTTTGAAATGGCATAAATGAAAACCATACATTTCTCCAGCGCTGTCTTAAATAGTTTATCCCTCCCACACCTCCGCTTGTTCAGGTGTCAAATATCAAATGTAGCCCCCCATTCAGAGAGGGGCATGAAAAGGAAGACTGTATTTACACAAATGAAAACATTTAGCCTATCAACTGAGGCTTGCAGGCGAGGGACGACATAGTGGCAGCTTAAATAAGTAGTGTTGCCAGTATCAAAATAGCCTATCCCTTAACATCAAACGCACATCAGAGCTCAATTACTGGGGGTCTTTATGTACATGGAAACGTTAAATCTTCCTCCCAGTCTCTCTCTTTCCTGTGCTCCCTCTTTCTCAGTGCCAGGGTGAGAGCAGTGCGTTTACAGACGAGCCAACCTGCAGGACTGGAGGACAAATGTAGCATGCGTCCGTGTTTAGGCCAAAACCGCTCTGTAATGATAACCAGCAGAGTCACGGTGGAGCAGTGATGGACAACCCTTAGCTTATTCGCTCTCTCTCTCTCTCACACACACTCACACACACACGCACAAACCCCGGAGTTTCAAGTTCATGTTTCACAGGGAAACGCATCAATTCAGCCGTGTCATTCATTGGTGGGAAAGCTACAATGTGAAACTTTGGTTCCACCGTCTGGTAAGGAGTCAGGGGGACACAGAGGTCCCAAGCTTATACATAGGGAGGGGATATGAACAATGCAACGTCCATAAAACAGGAAGTTTTTATGTGCGCTGCTCTATAGAGGCTTACGAACCACCGGCTGCAATCATTAATGGGTTTCTCTACTTGGGTTGGACCCATGGGTTTATGAATGAAATATTGATATTTTGTGCCGATATTCTGTATATTTAAACTATTCTCAAAAATGACAAACATTCAGTATTCATGTCAGGTGGTGGAAAAGCAGCTTGATCTCTCCACTGAAAGCCATATTAATAACAGTGTTTTAGGTGGGTTAGCAGCTCCTAAAGATGGGGAGAGGCAGGTTTCATTGCAGGATACAGTATATTGGCAAACTGATATATCAGTCTAATCACCTCTAACAGTCTCTACCCTGCCTCCTAAAAGAACTTATGAATAAACCAAAGCCAATTAAAACTGATAAACTGAGCAACTTCCTGGCCAGTTGTGGCTTCATTCCAGCCGTGTGGAATCAGCACGTCTCTCAGACTGCTTGTCCATCAACAGAAGTATTTCAGACCGCCTGTACGTTCCCCTATAAGGCAGGTCTGTATTGCCCCATACTGCTAAGAGATACAACTTTCTTTTTCTCTCCATCTTCCCTTCATATCTCATTGTGGCTCCACCAAGGAAGCAAGGAGTTATTAATCCCCTGGTTCCACCTCACCAACCCCCCACCCCACTCCTGTTCATAGTAGGTGAGACACTACACATTTCATTGGCTCCAAGCCCAGTGGTTCCACAAAACTAACTAAAAGACAGCAAGCATATGATAAAAACAAGATGCTCTAGGAGTTGCTGGAAATTCCCACAAACACACCAGTGTCCTCCGTCTATGTATGTGTGTGTGTCTGTGCACAGCAGTAGAGCCGGTAATAGTGATGATTGCTGAAGGCATGGTTCACTGGGCGGGACACTCCTGGCTCAGGTGCAACTCAAGTTGCTGCCAGGAGTACAAACTCTTCCAAAAGAGTGTGTGACTCAGTGTGTGTTTGTGTGTCCACCACAGCTGATGTGTGTTGGTGACACTAATGCAGTGTGCTCCAGCACAGGGGATGCTCTAGAAGAGAGGGCCAAGGACTGACGCCCTGTCAACGGTCATTTCTCTGCTTCACCTCTACACACATACATACACACACACACACACACACTCTATCTCTCACAGTCACACACTCTACAGTTGGTTTCTAGTCAGAGAAATAAGTAAACCTATAAATATATAAGTTTACTTACTAGTTTACAATATTTAATTTTACTGTCTAACAGTACTCGCAGAACTAGCAGAACTCATGTCCTTTACGCAATGCATGCACTGCAATAATACACACACTTGGTGCTGAGGGGTATGGTGGTGAGCTATAAAAGTCTCACAAACCGGGCTCCCTGTGGTGCTAAATACTACAACAACATGCCACACACGGCCTCTACCCTCAACAGTCAACCCCATGAGGACAGAGAGGAGGAGCAGAAGGGAAGAAGGATGGAGATAATTATACAATACCAATGCTGGTCCTCTGCCTATAACTGCCCTTTGTTTCTCCTGTGGGGACAGTGGCTTATGCTGTTTTAACTTAATTATCCATTCTCCTCCTTCAGGCCATTAGGCTGAATGTGAATCAGGCATACATTCTAACTGTAGCTGCAAAACACAGACATGTATAGTGGTAGCTATTGTAGATGGCACCCACGCTGCATCCATCCTGTATTAATACTGCAGGATTTGAAAAACTTAAAACAATTTAGCAGTAGTGAAGAGTAGTGCATGCAGCTATACATGCAAGTATACTTTAATGTAAATGCCAAGTATATCCCAGAATAAACATATTTTTTTTAGGAATTTTGTAGCACAAGAAAATGAGTCCAAAGTGGTGAATACATCTCATGGCCAATGTATAAATTGGAATGGCTACAGTTTAGTCAACAATGTTCATTGCTCATACTCCCTACCTGTGACACATGTAACCGCAACACTAAAACGTTCTTTTCCACTCTTAATTTGTGGAGTGACTACTGCCCTGCCAGTAAACAAATTACCAACAGTAAAACCTCTCCGAGTGCATTATTGCTGAGGGGCACAAATGAAACATTTGTTTAAAACTGTCAAAAAAAAAGAACTACATTTTTTACGAACAGAACAACATCTGTGGTTATTAGATGACATCATTTATAGAGGGTATGCTAAGACACTGGCTGCTGTGTGTGGAAATGAGAATCTCCAATTGACCTTGTAGCCAGTAAACTGCTGTCTTACTTGATTAGACAGTCGAGGTGCACCTTTTTTACGTGAGAGCCTGTATGTGTGTGTACATACGTACGTACGTGTGTGTTGCTGTAAAAAGTGTCAGAATAAGTTTTGACAGGTCCTGGCACCTCCCTTTCTATCTCCCCCCTCCTCCTCCTCCTCATTTACTCATCAGGGGGCTGCTGGGTAATCTTACCCAGAGGGCTGAGCAGGAGCAGCACAGCAGGTTTCCACTGCTGTGTCCACTCTCCCTGGCTGCGCTAGGCTGCTCTCCTGGAGTCTGGCAGGGTCGACCCTACTCTGGTCACTGACAAACAACAGACCAAACAGCCCTGTCAGGCGAACACGCAGCGCACAGTCACACAAACAAACAAACAGACAAACTCATTCACAGACACAGCCTTTGGAAGAGTTAGACGGTCTTTAATGTGTAGGCACGATCGCTCAGACACGGAGAGAGCAAATGAACAAAAGCGTGAACACTCAGCATCCTCTCTCTCTAATACAACAACACACACGTCTGTAAATGGAGCCGTGTCCTGAGTACCTTTTGGAACTTCCTCATCTCCAACACATGGAGTCCATCACTTCCTCTCTAACTCTCCCTTTCCTATAATAAACACTCATCTGTGTACGATTAGGAAGGCAAGCAGCCGTCTCGAACACACACACACACACACACACACGCACGCCGCCTGCTCGCTCTCCCGTCTTCACTCAAACACACAAAGCATTAGCTCTATCTAACACACACACACACACACACACACACACACACACACACACACACACACACACACACACACACACACACACACACACACACACACACACACACACACACACACACACACACACACACACACACACACACACACACACACACACACACACACACACACATCTGTTGAAGTCTGATTGCTACTTAGTGCTCTCCTCATTATGGCCCTCATTCGCTCACAAATTGTTCCTCTCCTCATTTGTTTGACAAAGTTTTTGCATTTACTCTCAATGATCAATGAAAAGAAAATCGCAGCAAAAATCATGTTATTTCTTTCAGAGTGCATGGCGCAAAGGTTCCGGGAACCTAGCTGCAATGCTGGCAAAAATATCAGTGGGTGAAAATAAACAAAGTGCTTTGACCTCTGACCTGAGAGGAAGTGGAGGGGTTGTGTGGGGAACTGGATCTTCAACGGTAAACATGCTTATAGAATCTTTTAATTAACTCCTAGGTATTGGGCACACCCATAATGCAATTAGCTTCGAGACACATTTGACAAAAAAGTGGATAATAGGGGCCAACAGTCATTTCCCCCCCATTCATGTTCTTCCATTTTTAATCGAGGATCTTCAACACCGTTTCTCCCTTTTCCCTTTTTTTGTATCGGGATGATGTCACGTGTCTTGGTTAAGGTCCTAGCCATCAGGAAGAGTAAATACAGATTTAACAGGGTTTGTTTTCCTGAAAATGAATGCCACATGTGCAGGAACTCAGAGTCACGGCTCAGCACAACAGTTAAGACCAACAAGTGTGAGTGAATCTCTGTGTGTGTGTGTGTGTGTGTGTGTGTGTGTGTGTGTGTGTGTGTGTGTGTGTGTGTGTGTGTGTGTGTGTGTGTGTGTGTGTGTCTCTAAATAATTGCAAGTATGTGTGCTTGAGCTCAGTCAGGCTCAGAAAAACATGATTGGATGTGTAAGGAACAATATCTGGCTCCCTTCCAGTGATGGCATGACAGGAAATGCATATGGTCTTATACAAACAAAGCCATTCCACCGTATGACAACATACCATCTAATGATAGTATAATCTTGGCAGGGTATTCAACTTGCATGTGCGCACACACACTCTGCTATTGCTTGGCCCAGAGCCAAAATCCTGGTGTACGGCGTGCCAAATTCTGTCCCTAGGTAATACCTTAATGGATTAATAAATACCTCCACAAACACTAAATGACCCAACTTCCTAGGTAGCAGCAGCAGGCATGGCATGGCACCAAAATCTCAACGTGCCATCACTGCTTCAACAATGTTTTCCATTTCTTTACAAATACAACAGGACTGGGGGGGGGGCACGGTGCTTCTGGGAAGAGCATGGGGCAAGTAAATCAGCGGTCTTGCGGGCAGAACAATAAAATCAGTAGTATTTTGTACGGTAGGTTCAAGAATGGTTGTCACAGTAGTGAGTCAAACTAAGAGGAATCCAAGAAAGTCAACTTTGTTTGAGGGGGAACAAGTAGGGCAGGACTCATGTGCACTGCAGTGGGATAAAGCCTGAAATGAACAAAGACTAACCATGGAGAGGGCAGCACAGCATCTCCAAGGTCAGTATTAATAAGATCCAACTGAAGAGGGGTGTTTATAGTGGACGGTACCAGGGGGATATAGGCCGTATGTGGTGGCTCGTGTGTGTCTGTCAGAGCAGGCTTTAAGACTCTACCCACCGGGAAGCTAGAGTTACCCCCCTGGACACTTAACCCAGAGCCTCCCTCCCCCTCTCCCTCTCGCTGCACTAGAACAACCATGACTATTGTCTGTCTCCTGAACCTCTCCATGTGACACAGGAAAGAACACGGCTGAAATTAAAACAAATAAAAACATCATATGTAAGAAATGTAAACTATCGAACCATGTCAACATGAATAGATATTGCCTATGCAATGCAGAACTGCAAACTCAATTCACCCTATGCCTTTACACTACATCAACAGTCAGGGTAGTATCCATCCTGGAAAGTCCATCAACAAAAAGAACAACCCATACCATCAGTTAACCAGACAACTCAACGGACAGTTTGTTTGGTCTTAATCCTCTAGTTCTTGAATCCATCCCTGGAACAGCTTCTGATCTCAGTATAGTCAAAAACCTGAGCTGAAGCTGTGCATACACACACACACACACACACACACACTCTCGCACCTCCCCTATTAATAGAGCTGGTGTTATGGCACCAGGAAAGAATCTGCCACGGACTGCCCAATCTGACAGCTTTCATTATTTATTAATTCCCTCACTTTTACAAGCTGGAGCATTCAGCAATTTACTGAGGCCTGTTGGCAGGAGGGTGGAGGAGGAGGTTGTTTTTCCACCCCTAAGGGACAAAAGCCCCTCTCAGGTTAGCAAGAATGTCCAGCAGTTCTGCATCCTGACTAGACCGCCGCTTCTCCTGTTCTTCCATCAACTCTCCCAAACTCGCCTCCATCATTCCTGATTCCTGCTCATGGTGGCCAGTGTTTATATACGGTCTCAGACACGAAATATCCTTCTTTTAACAGCAAACACAATTTAACTGTAGCCTGGGTTTTATGGCCAGGCAGTGAAAGCACACCCCAAACTTTCATGCATGGCCAGGAGTCTACTTTAAACTATCTGAACCCATCCCCTGGCTAGCTATTCCATTTCCCAATTCCCAATCATCACTGGACAATACTTCTCATTCACCACCTCAACTACTGAAGAGTAAACATCACTGCACCCACCCACCCACTGACCCACACACCCACACAGCTAACAGCTTCAAAGTACAATGTATGGAAAATACATACAGTGGCTGTATTATTTGTTGGGAGCCACAGTGGGCAGTGGGATTAACTGCTGTTGATGGAGAAGAATATCCAGTATTCAGGCCAACGACTTCCTGTACATTAGAGTGTAACCACTAGTCCCTCATCTTGGTGGCATCATTCAGCATGGCTCTATAACATTGCACCTTCATTGGTCTACACGTCAGAGTCATTAACAACCCAGGATATTTCAAGTGCTAATGCGCGTGCAACCCCACTCTTGGGCTAGTGGCATCAACAAGAATGAATCGATATACAATAATGTATCACCACATGCAATGAAATGAACTTTCAAGCATGCAGTGATCATACTAGATCACAGTAGCCTTTGTAAATGCTCTGAACAGACTGTATGTTATGCAGTCTGTGCACTCGAGACATACAGAAAATGGTCTGCCCGACTTTAAAAAACAAGAGGCAACAAAGTACTGTGCATGAGTGTATATGGATCACATGCGAACACAGTGCAGTGGAGTGCCCAGTGAGGTAATGTGACAGTGCCAAGCAGAGTAGCGGCCTATAATAGGTGTAATATGACAAGCGTACAGTACCTCACTCTCCTTACACTCGGAGGGGGCATCGCCATGAACGGTCATCTGGTAGCGGGCGTACAGCGCCGCCGACTGCTCATAGGATGCCGTGAATTGAGGGTCTTCAAAGCTGACCGGCACTAGCCTCACCTTCAAGCACAGGGAGTAGAGGGGAAGGATGGGATGGTTGAATGGGGAGGTTGAATTAAGCAGATGGGTTGACAGTGGACAAGAGGACCGCGAGTCAAAAACAGGACAAACGCAGGTGTAAGAAGAAAAAGATTAATAGGAAAAAGTGGGACAATTGGAGTGAGGAAGAAGGGGAGGCTTTGCAAGTGGAATGGACAATAGAGGTCATGAACAATAGATGAAAGGACTTCACACAATGTAAAACAAGTGCAAGACATCTAAAGCACATCAGTCTCCCAGTCCGTAAGGCCAGCACTTCGTACAGTAGGTCCGTGTTGAGTTTGAGACTCTTGATTCAGTGATTTTACCAGATTGTGAGATTCTGGGAGACTGAGGGCAGTAGCGTGTACTCCGCAGGATGGGATGTCCAAGAGCCTTGAAGGTGAGGCTAGCGCACTGCCCAGCTACTACCGCGGATCACAGCTAAGGACCCCTCCGAGAGAGACTCAACACAGCATCAGCGTGAGGTCATGAGAAACAGGAACACAAAATTATGTGTAAAAGGATAATCTCACACAGATGCATACAGAGTGTTAGCGTCCCAAATTACTAACATTCAGCAATATAGGCTCCTATCAAGGCTGTAACATAGCGGCTGATGGGACTGCAGGCCCAAAAGGAAATTAAAAATCGAACTACCACTGCTAATCGCAACGAGATTCCAGTTGGGCCAAAGTGATTTAGTGTGAAGGGCAGGGTTATGGGAGGCACTGAGGGGATAAATGCACGGCGGTGGAGGGGGCAGTCAACAAGCTGCCCCCCAAAACAGAAACAGCCCAAGAATAACGACCCTGCCGGCCGACTGGGGCCAACTCAGACACCTGGAGAAACACTGCACTCAACCGCGGCGTATGGGAACATTTTCCCCTCCATTTCCTTTGCCTTTAACTTTCACGCGCTCACACACACACATACACTCAATACTAACACTTTAATTCACTTTCTTTCATTCATACAGACATTCTGGTTTCCCCCCCCACACTTTTTAGCGGTCTCTCCATTTCCAAAGATTGATGTTACACCTTTTAAACTCAAGTCACTGATTCATCCCAAGCTCCAGTCTCCATACTTTTAAATACTAAGGAACAGAAAAGCCTGGACTGTACTCATCAACGCATCTTCAGTCACTGAAATGAGTAACATTTGAAAATAATACTCACTGTATACTTAAATATAAATTACTGCTATTAAATAGATACATTTAAAAGAAAATTAATACCTGGGTTGCATTTGCTACTCATGACACCCAATTCAGCATTTACAATTAAAATATACCATTTAACTTTTTAGGAATGGAATTTAAAAAAGTTTCTAAGCTAAAAAAATATTTTTAAAAAACAGTCTGGTAAGAGTCTAGGACAATGCCGTGTAATCCTTTCAATGCTTTTACTGGTACCCGAACATGTCCACCCTCACCCTGACCCTCCCTCTTCTCCCTGGGTACCCCTCGAGTAGGTTGACCTTTGCCCCCCACCCTCTGACCTGGCTCTCGGAGGGCTTGCCAGGAGGGTCCTTGTGAATGGCCATCTGGTAGAGTTTGTACACCTGGTAGGAGGCGTCGAAAGAGGCTTTGAACTGTGGGCTAGGGGGGCTGGAGCGCACTAGCCTCACCTTCAAAAAGAGGACGGGCAGACAAGGGTTAACATCAAAATGAGACTGGTATAAGTACTCAGCACAGAGAGATATAAGTGGTGATTAGGAATCCCCAAAAGAGGGGCACATTATGGAAAATCAAAGAGAGAAAAATAGTGTGAAAGGAGAGAAAGAGTAATGGGTCTGTCTGAAGACGGACAAGAACACGCCATCCTCAAGTTCTGCCTGCCAAATAATTACTGAAGTTGGCTGGCTGATGCATCTACCCAGACTTCAAACCATGACACTAACAAAATGGAAAAGCTTTCAGTTTTAGGGTTTTGCTTACTTTAAGAGATAAGTGTAGCTACTTAAACGCTGCAGTCTTAACATGCTATTCCCTATATCTAGTCCTCTTTCAGTAAAGGGGCTTGTCTTTCACCAAAGCTGTGGCTCAATGGGAAAAGATGAACAATACAGAGAAGGTGTGTTTGTGTCCATCTCCATGGTGACCGAAGGAGTTACAGACAGGTGTTTGACAAGAAGAGAGTGAATGTGAACTCATGCAACATTTACTTGTGATGGCCCTTAGAAAAACAAAATTTGACACCATCAAGTTTCTTAGTTTGACCCAGTTTCCAGTGCTTCACCATGTCATGTCAGGCTAAAGCTTGATTCATACCCTTGATTGATGCTCCCTAAAGACATCAAATGGGAGTGTGCGGCATTTTTCCCCATGTTTGCACGTAGTTGTACAGAGTGCATAATAGGCAAACCAATCTGACATCTTCCTCTTACTATTTAGCCGCCCTCAACCACTTACATCTTCTCTATTGTGGGTATTGTGTAGCCCTACGCAGAGCATGTCTTAATGTTTTCAATGCAATCAAGCCTAAGGGGAGGATCAGGTAAAGCCCACGATAAAATGGGTTGTGGAAAGAATAACTAGCTGAGTGTTGCTAGTGTCACACAGATTTAAGAAGAATTCACCTTTCACATCCTCCGGCTCCATTTTAATTAACCATCTCTTGGTTTGGAAGCTTTTGTTGGCCAAGGAGCCTGTGCCATATGAATCCTCTGGAAGGACAGGATAGGGGAATTGAACCTGGGGTTTGTTTGAGTTGGACCTGAGTGAGCCTCTCTCATATGACCGCTTGGCACCCACGTCCTTTAGTCAAACAAAGACGTTGGGGCTCTTACATAAAGGATAAGTAAGGCCTTTTTAATTTCGTTCTAAAACTCCAGAGATATCCTTTGATAGGCTGAAATCATTTTGTTCAGCCAACACTACTGCAGATAGCGGATAACTTGGCTAAAACATAACAACTCTCATAACAGTCTTGTGATACAACGCCAATAGGCTGATACCGGACCGTTTCAAGAATGTTGAAATAATGCTACATAATACGAGAGGCTTTAGTTGACCTTTAATTAAAATGAGAGATATTGGCCTTCTAAAGCTTTAGCTGAGAAGCCTGCTGCTCTGAACCTTGAACACCAAAACCTTCAATCCTAATGTCTATGAGAAAACAGATGCCTTATAATGAAGTTTAAGTTGAATAAATAGGAAAGGCAACTGATGGCCAAACCATAGCAAGAAGATGTGAGCAAGAAGAGGAGGCTTCAGAAGGAAACCATATTACGATACACAGGGTGGACGTGCCTGAGGGGCTCTGAATCATATGGCCACACTGACCCCTGGTGGAGGCTTGTTGAACTACAGCTACCTACACTACTGTGCATAGATCTTGCCAATTCCGTTACTCGCGTCTTTGCGATGCCTTTAAAATACTTTATCACAGCTCAATTTCGCAAATCAGTCAAGGTGGACCCCAGCCCCTACAAAAGGAAAGGAGGCACTTCATCACCACCTTTCACCCTTTTTCCTCTTTCTTCCCTTTTCCTCTACATATTAAGTTATACGTGTACTGCAGAGTGTTCTCCCCTGAAATGTGCTGGGCATAATCAGTCAAGCAGCATGACATGTTTAACAGTTTTGTTTATGATAAAAAGGCGCTCGAGTGCTTTTAATTGCTCTGCTGTAAACAACTATCTTCCTTTAAAAAAAGAGATTGGTGTCAAAACCTCTTTGGCATCCTATGAAAGCCCATAGCTCACTCAACAGTACTGAAGCCCTAGACTCAACATCAGATAGACCCACTCAACTGCTTATCATCTCATTTGGCAGCAGATTCGAGGCAGCCTGGCCACATGTTAATCAATAAACAGCTAACTGGGTCAAGCGCAGGCATCTCTCAATTATCTGACTTGTAAACCAAATAATTAACCTTCAACTGCAAAAGGATAACCTTGTGTGTATGCCCACTTAGGGAAATTTAATGATAATCGTGGCCAAACAAACTAATCCAATTGAAAAGAGCTGACTGGGAGGAGGTCTGAATGATCTGGTCTCACGGGGACAGACACTGCCTGGCTCATCACTGCATCTGGCTCACGTCTTGGTCCTGACCAAGAATGACGTCACTCTACCAACCTCAGCTCGGCATCTTCGCCAGGGACCTCTCTCTCAATCGTGCCCCCCTCCGCCAAAAGTTCATTTCCATGTCCTCTCAAACAGGCCGAGCTGGGAGCTGTGGTTTTAATGTGATCAGTAGGGTAACCTGACCCAGTGTGTGTGGTGTGCCTGTCATTTGGTTGAGTTTGTGTAGGGAAGAGGTGGTTTTTCCACTCTGCTCTGGCCAGCCATCCTCCCCACACACATTAACACATGGTGAAGTCACTGGGGCTAGGGAAGAGGGCTCTGAAACCAAACTTTTGTGTTGGATGATTTCAATGAAAAAGAGAAAGAAAGCTCACCAAAGTTTAGTTTTTAAGGACAGTTGGAATCATCACAAAAGGCTAATGTTTATAGCTTGCCAGTTCCTTGCAGACACACTAAAGGAGGAAGGAGATTTAGTGCTGCAGTACATTCAGACTGGCTGCAGTACATCTCCTCCTTTCTGCTCACCTCAAGACGATGAAGAGGGCTACCAGGTAACAACTCATTGATGAAATCTTCTAGGGTTTTGGGTTGGACGGTCTGGGTGGGTGTGGCTGGGGTAGGAGTAACAGGGGCAGAGACCCCACTCGGCTGTTGTCTCATCTGCTCTTTCTGAAGACGCCGCTCCCTCCTTAAGTCTTTGGCCTTCCGACAAGGTGGCCGGTTAGGATCTGCTCCAAAACCTGCACCCAGCAGACAAAACACATGGTACACATGAGACATGGTAGGGAGAGAAAAGGGATTTTCTTTTTTTCTGTGTCTGTGTGTGTGTGTGTGTGTGTGTGTGTGTGTGTGTGTGTGTGTGTGTGTGTGTGTGTGTGTGTGTGTGTGTGTGTGTGTGTGTGTGTGTGTGTGTGTGTGTGTGTGTGTGTGTGAATCAATTTTCAGACATGGTACAGCACTTCCAAAGGATTTCAAGGTGAGAGAACGGAAGGGAAAAAGGGCTTGAAAGAGCAAAAGGAAAGCAGTTACACATATAAAAAATAACTTAATTACTGCCTTATGGAAGAGAACAAGTTTCCCCTTTATGCTGCCTTCTGAATAAGGCTTAACACAGTAGTGTAGAGGTGGTAATTCAAGCTGCTGCCATTGATGAGTCCCACATTTGGGGAAGATTTTGTGGGTGTTAGACTATGTTTCAGATGGATTTTCCCTGCCCCCCAGGACAAACAGGTTGCCGTGTTTGCTTTAGTGTACCCCCTGTACAGTTTCCACAGAGAGGAAAAAAACACTCCATGGAAGTCATTTTCTTTCGTTTCCCCGCCTCAATACTCTTTACATTACATCATTGCTTAGGAGGCTATAAAACAACATGGACTATGTTTGTTAACTCCAAGCGAGTAGCAGCTAGCTAGCATGTTATGGACACCGTTGGTCTCAAATGGAAGCAGAAGAAAACAGGAGCTCTTATACCTCAAGGGTATTTTTTCTAATAATGACAGTGACAGCCTGGCGTGGACACATGAACGGGTAGCTCTTCTCACCACACTAGAAGCTGTTCTACATCTCACACACACACACACACACACACACACACACACACACACACACACACACACACACACACACACACACACACACACACACACACACACACACACACACACACACACACACACACACACACACACACACACACACACACACACACACACACACACACACACACACACGGTATGTGATGACTTGGTAGACAACTAAAAGAGCAGCACTTCCATACTGAAACACTATAGCTAGCCTGAGGAGTTAATTATTTTCCAGACAGCATTAAAGTAAATACCCTTCTGTTGATTTAAAGTACATGAACAAGTGAGCACATACACCACACTGCAGAGGGACATGTGAAAGACTAGCTTGTACACTCTCCACAGCAACACCAGTAACTCAATCTCTCCCCATCTCCCTCTCTCTGCCCCCCTCCTGATCCTCCTGCTGATCCTCCTCCTCCTCCTCCTCTTGGGCACTTGCCAAGCCCTCCAGTACTCCGGGCATCCCATGTCAACAGTTTACACGCCCACATCCTGTTTGGAGCAATAAGGAAACGAGAGCCATTTCCTGCTTGTCTCACTGCCAGCCGCCACCGTTGGCTCATTTGCTCACCAACTTTCCCCTCCACCGACGTCACAGTGAAGAGCGGGACACCCGGTCCTCACAAGGGGAGTGGGGAAACTGACACTGGCTGAGGTTCAATGTCAGCATTCAACACCAGTTGACTCGAGCTCAAGAGACTCTACAGTTTCTGCTGTGTAGAGATTGGACTTCAAACTGTAAGGTGCAGCTTCTACCCCGCGCACAAATACTGACAGCAAAATTCATCAAATTAAAATGATTACTTATACTCATCAATGCCTAGGCTGAAATCCCATATGAAGACTAATACCATGGCAGAATAATTCAGTATGAAAGCTGATGCAACTTTGATGCATTTCAGTTTTGTATCAGTAACTGTTGCATTCTTCTTGTCAGTCTGTTTCTAATTCATGGAGGGAGTATCGAAGATCCAATAAGTCTATTTAATAAGGAAAACATTACCTGGTTCTTGTATCATCTCAATCTCCCTGACTGTTTCCTGTGTTAGTCTTTAATGGTGAATGACTGCAGAGAGATGTGAGGTGGAGGGAGGGGGGTGTAGAGCAAGCAGGGTGATGTAAACATAGAAACCAGGGAGTGACAGTGCGGTCAAATGGTTTTCCTCTATGTCAGAATAAACACGGTGGGGTCAAGGCAGACTGTTCACCGAGAACCAGAACCAATGTCTGGACTGTGTTCATCACGCTGTTTGACTCATCCACAAACACATCAGCCCTTATCCATTAACACCCTGTCCACGTGTGTCTCCCCCCTATCCTTAATTATACTTTCACCACACACACACACACACACACACACACACACACACACACACACACACACACACACACACACACACACACACACACACACACACACACACACACACACACACACACACACACACACACACACACACACACACACACACAGATAAAGTCTGACAGATCCGTTCCTGTGGAAGACAGATACTCCCACTCCAGCAGTTTGCACTGCAGAAAAACTATGAACCCTCGCTGCTTCCCCAAGCACACATACAATTCTCAAAAGGTACATTCAAGGTAAACTGGCTACAGCTGATACACATTGTTCTCTCGAATGTATAAACACACAAGGTACTTTTCCTATGTCTTCGGTGGGTAGTGCCACTACAATATCCCCAAACATCAGGGGTTAGAACTGGCATTTTATAGGATGACAAATATTACCCTCGGATACTGCGGGGTGTACCACTTTCTGTCACCCCCACCCACACAAAATACAGCTTCCAAGAATACAAACCAAGACGTATGTCCCATCAGTCATCATGCTGCTATCAGTATAGCCTGCACAGGCACCAGTCTATAATTTCAGTGATGTAAATGTCATTGTCTTAAGATAAGATAAGATAAGATAGACTTTATTGATCCCGCCGTGGGGAAATTCACGTGTTATGGCAGCTCACAACAATAGAAAACAGAATAGAATAGACAATATAGTGCAAAAAAAAAACAAGTGTGCAAACAATAGAGTGCCATAAGAAAAAGAAAAAGATAAACAAGGAGTATTAACAAATTAAATATTAAATATTAAAAGACTGTATGCAGCTTAAATAACAAAAAGTGTATTATGGGAGAGACTGTAGGCCTATAATATATTGCTATGGCTATATACATATTTACAAGGTGGTGGAGGGGGGAGATGATTGACTGGTTGTTGGGGGGGGGGGGGTTGTATTGCACAGTTCTATAGTCTTGTTGTATTACATTGCATTGTGTAATGCAGTCTTGTATTTGCTGCAAATTAACTGGCCTATGGGATTATAAGAAAGACGGAACCGAAAACAGCAAGCATTTAAAATATTAAGACACAAGGATACAAATGCATGTGTACGTTTCACTGCTCATCTATTTACAGTAGTGGCCATGATCTCTTGGTTTAATAAATAAATAAATAAATAAATACAAAACTTTCCAACATTCCATCTGTACTTCTCCATCCGTGCACCGGATGTACCTAGGCTCTATGGCAGATGGGAAGCCATGTTTTCTCCAACTAATGCTAGAACCTTCCAGAAGTCATAAAGTGGTCCAGTTATAGAGCTAGAGAAGAGCTATGTCCAGGTGTTTTCTGTTGGGGGTGAATGGGGAGGTGGAGAACCAACCGTGTGTGTGTGTGTGTGTGTGTGTGTGTGTGTGTGTGTGTGTGTGTGTGTGTGTGTGTGTGTGTGTGTATCTGGAACGAACAGTACCAATGCTACCAGGGTTTCCTCCTCCAATGTACAGTACTGTGCAAAAGTCTTAGGCACTTTAAATATAAATTTGGTCTTAGATGTTCAGTTTTCTGCATTAGTGTTTTATGTTACTGCTCTTTATCGTCAATTTTTTATAATTAGAAACCTTTCATTTCATTATTTTTGATCTTCACTTTACAGATTGTTTTGACATGTTCCTAAGACTTTTGCACAGTACTGTATGTCATCACCTTTATGATAAATGATCATGGGACCTTCTTATTATGTGTGTGAGTGAGGAGAAGAGTAGTTGAGGCCTGGACCCTTTTGGAGAAAGGAACAGTTGTTAGAAGTGCTGCTTCCCGTGTCTAATAGGAGTTTATTATCTATTCGCTACGAGTGTTATTCATTTATTATCCCTTTGTTACTGTGAGTTGTCTGAGGATATCCTGTACTGGAGAGTAAGAGGGAGAACATGACAGATTGGTAGGCCCAAACCAGACCCATTCATGAAAATATAGAGGGAACGTTGGCCCCATTCATGCAGCTCCTGCACAGTCTAGGTCAGGCAAGTCTTTAACAAGGTGAGCAGTGACCTCTTCTGGCAAGCAGTGGTATTTAAAAAAGGAGAACGCCAGTGTCATTTAGAGTTTATAGCCTTACTATGTTATAGTCAGGGGTGGTAAAAAGTAGAAAGTAAAGCTTCAGAAAGTAGAAATCCTAACCACATATTTGCTCCAACCTGGCTCTTACCAAGATGAGGAGTTGTGCAAATTAGAATCACCTGGTATATGGGATGGGTGGAGGAAAAACATGGTCAGTACTTCTACTTTCTACTTCTACTTTTTACACCCCTGGTTATAGTCTTACAATGGTCTAAATCTAGTCATTTTACAATGCATGCCATGAGATAAGAGTTAACATTTACTTGTTCTTCATTGCTGAACAGTGTCACACCTAGCCATGAAGACATGGATGTGACAATAAAGTTTGTTAGACATTATGAGGGATTATTTCCCGACTTCCTCTGGGTGTCAGGTGACATGTGTACACTGATAAGAAAACACTGAACTAAGGCACAATGAAATAATAATAAAACAGACTCACTAAGGCAAGTCTGTGAAAGTTGTTTATCATAACTGCCCAAAAATAAATGTCAGCAAATTGATTAGTTAGGATATCTCAAACTAGGATGACTGTGTGCAGACACCACCAGGAATTAGCCATTTCTATCTCAGAATCAGTATGATGTTACATAGAGTGGACTGTGTCAGTTAAACAGTAGAAAGTAATCTACATGTAACCATTTAGGCACATACCAGTCATTCAGGATGAGATCTGACATCTTACCTGGTTTTGGAGGTGTGGCTGGTGGTCTCCCATCCGGGACAGAAGCTGGATCTTTTCTAGATGGTTCTGAGGCTGCTGGTTTGGGATCCCCCACCTCCTTCTGAAGGTCTTTGATAGCAGGACACTGCACTTCTGAGTGACAGACTTTTGTTGGCTCCCGCGGACCTGCTTCTTCACACACAGAGTCCATCGGCTCCTCTGCCAAGGCACACATTCAATATTCCTTAGACTCAATAATGTATAGTATAGAGGCACAGTATCACAGATACAAAATATAGTTATGATTTTGTATCTGTAGGTGTCAAAGTGAGCTTTATCTATTTTGGCAACACTTTATATTAAAAGGGTACACATATTCACCATTAACTAGTTGCTTATTAGCATGCATATTAGTAGCATATTGGCTCTTTATTAATCATTATAAAGCACTTATTAATGCCTTATTCTGCATGATCATATTCTACAACTACTAGGCCATTAGAGTTTTCCCTCAATAACCTCCTAAAAAACTGCCTATTGATAGTAAGTAAGGAAGTTGTTGTACTTGAAATAAGATCTTAATATGCTTTGCTCAGTATGGACCTTATAAGGTGGTAGTACCACAAGAATAGCCATTCTCCCTTAATAACACTTAATAAATATTAAGTGTCTTCTTATTCTTCTATAACAAAACACAAAACTACAAGTGTTAACAGTGTCCAAATAACTGTAAATTAAGTCTATGTTATGTTCCCCATTCTAAAGTGAGGTCTTGCTCATAACCAATTCACTAGTAGTTTGACACTTATTACATTACATTACATTACATTACATTACATAACAGTCATTTAGCAGACGCTTTTATCCAAAGCGACTTACAATAAGTGCATTCAACAAAGGTAGGTATGAAAACTACTAGTCACCAGAAATCATAAGTGCATTTCCTTCCTAAACAAGCAACTAAGAGCATAACTAGTGTTAATGTAAGAGTGCAATAAGTTAGCAACCTACTTATCTTAACAAATGAGACAAATAGAGAATCGAATAAAACAAGAGCTAAGACAAATAAGTGAACCCAATAAACAAGAGCTAAGATAAATAAGTGAACCCAATAAACAAGAGCTAAGATAAATAAGTGTATCCAAGAGCCAGTAAACAAGAGCTAAGACAAATAAGTGTATCCAAGTGTATCCAAGAGCTAGTAAACAAGAGCTCAGGCACATAAGTGACAACAAGTAGTCAAGGCTAGGAGGAAGGGTCAGGGTAGTGTCTCCTGAAGAGGTGGGTTTTCAGCCTGCGGTGAAAGATGGGCAGCGACTCTGCTGTCCTGACATCAGTGGGGAGTTCATTCCACCACTGCGGGGCCAGGACAGAGAAAAGCCGTGACCGTGTAGATCGGCCGCAGGACCCTCTGAGCGACGGGGCAATCAGTCGCCTCGAGGCAGCAGAACGAAGTGGTCGGGCGGGGGTGTAGGGCTTGACCATAGCCTGGAGGTAAGACGGAGCAGTTCCTTTCACTGCCCTGTAGGCTAGCACCAGGGTCTTGAACTGGATGCGAGCTGCTACAGGGAGCCAGTGTAGAGAACGGAGAAGGGTTGTTGTATGGGAGAACTTGGGGCGGTTGAACACAAGTCGAGCCGCAGCTTTCTGAACAAGCTCCAGAGGTCTGATGGCCGACGCCGGGGCACCAGCAAGGAGGGAGTTGCAGTAGTCCAGGCGGGAGATAACAAGAGCCTGGATGAGCACCTGCGCTGCCTTGTCAGTGAGGAAGGGGCGAACCCTCCTGATGTTGTAGAGGAGGAATCTGCAGGAGCGTGTCACTGATGAGATGTTTGCCGAGAACGACAGTTGGTCATCCAGGGTCACACGCAGATTCCTCGCAGTCCGAGTTGACGTCACCACAACATCATCAATGGTGATGGCCAGGTCTCGGTGCGGACAGCCCTTCCCCGGCAGGAACACCAGCTCAGTTTTTTTTTTTTTTTAAATTACACACATTAACCCACATAGGTTCCCTATTCTAAAGTTGCCTCCTCTTCACACTTAGTAAATCCACTATATCACATAACTACTGCAATTAACAGACCCTATTCTTAAGTGATGGGTTACACCTTGAAAAAAAATGGAGGTCTGTTGAGATGCACAGGTTCTATTCCCATTCAGTGGTAGAAGAACAAAGTCAGGACAAGTAGAAATATCTCCTTTATTAATGGACCACTTCAGAGATTTTCAAACTTGAAAACGTATTTTAACAGATATGAAGAAACTTTCTTCAAGGCCAAGAACAAATGTACTGCCTAAACTTGCTGTATAATTTTCAGCTGACAGAGCTATGCACAGAGTTATGCACAACAAACTCCCGTATTCTGTAAAACAGGTTGCGTCGCTTCCGGTTTAAGTCTTCCGTACAAGCTACGTTGAATATGGTGCTGTTGTACTCAAGATGCCTTCAGGAGCTACCAAAGATGAGCATAACCGATCTAAAACTCATGCCACGAAAAAGGATAAGGGGTTTAAGCTGTACGCTTCCTCATACATATGCGACTACAAGGGTATGTATCTGCTAACGTTAGCTAACGTTAGTGTGGAGAGTGTGGGAAGAGGAGGCAACTTTAGATTAGGGAACCTGTGTGGGTTAATAAGTGTCAAACTACTAGTGCTGACAATGCTTACAATACACTTCAGAATGTTTTTACTGCTGGGTAACATAGTGCTGCTGACGCATCTAGGTGTTAGCTGCATCATTACTTTACCGGTAATCACAGAGAAGTACACACTGCCTAGTATTATTGCTATGTTAGCCAATAAACACTCACCATCACCCTGTCCAGTTGGTAATTCCCCTTTAGAAAGGAATTTGCTCATCTTCTTCAGGATCTTCTTGTGGGATTTGGATGGCAGGAAGTTCAAGGCATGACATCTTGACAGAGAGCACAAAGGTAGAGGTTTTGTTAGAATAGACTGCTATGTGTGTTACACAAATATGCAGCATTTATTATGTTATTATAATTGTATCTATTAAACTACCATGGTTCACCCAGTTTCATGTGTTCTACGACTTTCTGGTCTAAATAGTATATAAGCTATTCATTGAAGCATTAACCATAAGAGAAAACTGATGGGTGGGACATGGTGCCAGTATTTACCTGATGGTGTACTGTGGACAGCATGTCTTGCTCAATATGGGCTTATATACATATTTGCCACTCCTGTAAAGGAAAAAATACATAAATAATCAATACCACCTATAGTTGTTGTTATACTGTAACACAAGTAGATATGGACATGATATTTCTTGAACCATAATGAAGAAAAGATTCACAGGTGGTTTTAGGGGACAGTTTCTTACCTTCTCCATCCTCTGTCTATGAGGTCCTGGTAATCTTGTACTGTCATGGTGTGAGACCACATCCCTGTAGCATAGAGAGGAAACATCATGAGTTTAAAAGGTTTCATTGCTTTACCATGAACTACCTCTGGTGAAAAAATAGTAAACTGTGAAAGGGGACATTTTAGTACCCAAGAAGTTGAATACTGCTCCACTAAACTTGGGCCAGACAGATGTATCAAGGCCCTGATATTATCAGGAGATATTTGCCTACAGTTTATCTGAATCAGCTTATCATCATCTTATAAGCACAGATATAAGAAAAAAGTAACACATCATGTATGTTTCTATATTTATTCTGTTGGTTAATTGTGATTATATACTGTGTTGTACAGTATATAGGTATGCACCAATCAATCGGCTGAAAAATGTACTCAATAGGTCATCGTTTCAACTGTGGGATGACATTATAGGCCTATATTCATTATTTATGTTCCTGTGCTTATATGCTCATAGGGTCTGGTGGGGTCTCCACATTTGTGTTTTCATCTTAAATCTTGGAGTGTGTCTGTTCCCAGGGAGGTGGTATTTCCCACAATGCCTCAAGGGCCTAATGGAAACATAAAGACCTCTGGGATGTAGCCTGGGTCCCTCTTCCCAGAACAGAGGTCTGAGGCCTTTTTTCCAACCCATGACCTTCTCTTCTACAACCACACACATACACACACACACTTTGACACAAACAGTATCAGTTTCCATCTAAACCAACCAAGGAAATTCAAAGCATACCAGTTCACACAACACAAACTCAGTGTTGCAACTGAGTACTAAGTTCCATGTCCCAGGACAGTGATGTATTGCCACGGAGTCCACAGAAAAAGAGAGACAACACACTGGGGTACAACAGAGCAACACTACAGCAGGGAAGCAGTAAACAGCAGACAACTGGAGCAGCCACTCTCTTCCAGCTAGATCTAGGGGAGCCTGGTTCTCTGGCCGACACCAGCAGATTCACCTTAATGAGGCAGTAAGATCATCTGGATTCTGGAACGGACAAATAATGATTACTGACCCTAAACCTAACAGGCTTGTAACAAGATCAGTCTCCATGTAGTACATTGATGATAATCTAATCATCGCAACATTGTTTTCACTAAGCACCTGCTTGGAAGACAGTTAAATATAAGCCATACTTCAATTATGCAATGGCAAAACCACTGGTCTGCTCATATAGTGTGTCTCCAATTCATTGTAAATGAATGTATGTAATGTAATAGCAACAGACAGTGCTGCTTGATGACAAAGTATGAGTTCTCTGGTTTCTATCTTTGGATGTTGTTCATGGTCATGAATATTCAGATCACAACAGATTAAAGGCTTTGGAAAACTTTTGTTCATGTACACAAATCTTGACAAAAACCATAGCAAGGCAAAAGGCAAAGATCCAAGTCTGAAACAGCCCACTAGGTAGCAACTATACTGGTATGAGCATACAACTCACCCTATTCTATGATCAAGTAATTAATCTCATGAAAGCCAGATGATTTCTACAAGTGAAAGTAACCATGCAATCTGGGCTGGATGTGAATGCTATGGGTGCTGTCAACAGGAGCAGCTGTCCTTCGCTCACACCTGATCCATTTGCCAGCCTCCATTCACGCATGACAGGCAGTAAATAGACAGAGCAGTATCACAGAGGAGAGCAGATGTGTTGTGTTTGCTTTGCGTGTAAATTGTGTGGTGCAGTGACATTATTACATTTAGTATGACAGTATAATTTGACTTATATAACTGACAATCACACCATTTATCTAGGCTTTGAGTTTCACAAATGTTAAGAACACAAAACAAGGAGAAAATGAATCTCCCATTATAAATGAATGAGATGTATGTCTATGAAAAAACCTGGGGAATAAAAAAAACTAACAAAAATAACACACGCACACGTATTCATAGCCTAATCCCACTGGCCTACAAGAATGGTATAATTGTTATAGTATCAAGATAATGCACTTTTAGCTTGACCTGTATCCACAAAAGGAGACCTATGGCCTTTCAACACTGTTGCTGACCTCCAACAAGGATTAGACAGGGCTACAACCTTTGTTCGTCCCTACACGGGGTTAAATACCCAGATTAACACACTTATCTTAGACAATCACTCATCTGACTGCCTAAGCCCTCATTATAGTCCTCATCCCTGCTCACCTTCACTACACCATTCTCTCACACACAACAACCCCTTGTATAAAGTATAAAGGTACACAAAGTTCACTAGGTGGACAGGAGCTTCTCTGGTTTCTAGTGTCCAATACAGTGGACTCACCAGACAGTCTTTTTTTATGTCATCTTCTACTCTTAATTTGAATTGAATTTTGGTTCTAAATCAGAAGTGAAATAGTTTATTAGTTTGCCTATGTTCCCCCATTGCCAAAATAAACAGACTACACTTTATAAAGTTATGTGGTTGTGCAAGTCCACCATTTATTGACAAGACTTTGAATCGCAACAAGCAGTAAACAAACAGAATCTTGTTGTTTCCACCTCAGGCATTATTAGACAAGTGACTTGGCTAGGCTATGCTATATGATTAATATTATGAGAAACTAAAAGCAAAAAGTGATGGTGTTGAAGACATTCATTGAGGTATGAGGAAATGTCAACAAAAATTGGCCAGTAAGCTTTATTAAATGTTCGATTCACTGGCTATTTTCCAGTCCGTATCACATTCACATTATCACTTTAAACAAACAGTTTCAGGGTTCATTCGGAAGTGTCCCAAGGCCACCCCTCCCCAATGGATCCGACAGTGATTGTTGTGTGTACGTTACAGCTCACCTTGTCACATCCCCAAACAAACTGAACTGGGGACGCCTTGCCGGTATGTTTTTAAATTCTTCCAGTCCTGATGTACCATAGCAACAGTACACTTGCTAGGATCTATGTACAGTAAATGCATGTGCCGTTCCATTTTGGCATGTTGAAATCAGGTCTCATACCTATGCTGTCACATTCTCACATAGCAGTCAATCATTGTCTTTTAGGTCTGAAAAACGAATATCAAAAAGGTGAGTAGCCTGCCCACTCTCCTTTGAAAATGACAACTGACAAGTTGGTATGAGTGCATAATGAATCATTCATCATAAGATCAGACCCACATAAGCACCAAATTACACAATCACAAAGATGTTATGCGAATTTCAATACTAAGATATGTGTACATCCAGTATGACCTCCCATATGCCATGACAATTATCAGTGGTGACACCATCAGCACTTAACACCATAGTATAGAAAGACACTATAACAATACACATCATCTTGTTCCCAGACCCCAAGTCTTAAGCTGATTCCCCTTTTGTGGAATATACAGTTGAACCCTCTTGACCTGATGCATAAGCTTCAACTTCCTGTCTGTGTGACAGTGACCGACGAAGTGAGAGAGACAGTTGCAGTTTTGCTCGCGAGCCAATAGTCTGGCTTCTGTCCAGCTTCTTTATCTTGCTGCTAGTGTTAAAATCAGTAGGGTAGGATGCATCCCCTAGGCTAACTCTAGGCTTTAGGTTGATAGTGTTAGGCTTGAATAAAACAGTATTTCTCAGAGCAGGGTAATTGACAGAAAGCGGATCTTGCTTAACTAACTAATTTATCTTGGTTCTCCAGGATGGCACAGTTGGAAAGAGGGTTATGAGTTGCTAAGGGGCTAACGCTAGCAAATTTGGGGGGGCTTATTTTGACTAGCAAGCTATTTGCTGACTAACAGAAGCTAACCCTATCCAATAACCCGAGTAGGCTGACACAATGGTATAATGATCTAAATGTACTATAATAGCCTTATGTTCCAAAATGGCAACTTAGTGTCAAATGTATTGGTCTGTCAGTGGCAAGCTAGCTGGGAGTTTATGCTCGTTAACTGAAGTTAGCCTTACGGTATCAGCACCATTAGCCCTCTTTCCAGACAGCCCCACTCCAGCAAATAGACGGAGCTCCATCACAGGATAAGGTTAGCGCAAGAGTTCAGCGAAAGGATAACGACTACTTCACTATGTCATTGGATACTTACCGTGAGAGAAGTTGCCCTTTTCATTTTTACAATAACCACAACGGTAACCGTCGTCTCCACCGAAATATTCTACTATTGTGTACGAGCTGTTCCCTGCCATCTCTATCGTCTGAGGCAGATGACAGTTGAGCTAGCCGGTGTCAGGGAGAAATGGGAGAGCAGTGAGGACCTGTAAGAACACACTTCCGGTAAAATGTTCTTCGTAGACTTCAAAATAAAGGTTCAAAAGCTTGAACAGTTAACAGAATCAGGTGTTTTACATCAGTAAAATCTAGAATTAAGTTAACGTTGTAGCCAGTGATGTACTGGAGGATAAACCCGCGGAATAGGTGACCCAGCTGTTTAGGCTGACATCAATCTTCATGACATAAATTCATGGTGTACAGTACATCAGAGAAGTACTAGTAGTAAGAAATCAAACTTAAAACTAAGTCTATGAGGATAGGGACTTTTAAGGTTAAAAAAAACATACAATAATGGCTTTCTGAAAATATAATTTATTTGTTTACATTGGTGTTTTTTTTCAAGGTATTTATCTTTCAACTGACATACAAGACATGTAGCAGGGTGTTACTTAAAAAGTAACTCTCTGCCTACAGAAATGTAAAAAAGGCACATATTAGTTATTAAGTCGTTCATACAGAGCTAGACTGTAGCACCAGAAGAAATATGAAAATAATTTGTTTGTGAGTGATGAGTTATGCTTAGGATTTGCAGTTTGGATATAATACTTTTTTTCAATGTGCAACTTGATTTATAGTCAAATAGTCTTTTGTTTCCACCCACGTAGCCTTAGTGCATGAGTGTCTTCTCATTGTGGTATTCTGGCAGAAGCGCAGAGAAACTGGCCATAGGAGACATGTCTCACACACCTATGTATGTGGACAGAAATCCAGTAACATGTAAAGGGAGACCAGCAACTGTGCAAGACTGCCCTGTCAGCTGCTGCCAAACACAGACAGACACAGTACAGGGAGAAACAGACATGCTCTCACATAAACACACAGGGTAGACACACCCATGCACACACTCTCATATAGTACCCACTCTGTGCAGTTATAGCCCCATTCACATCCTCACCCCATATCAGACAAGATCCTGTACTAGACTCTACTGCCACAAGCTTGCTAAGAACTTGTTCTTAGTACATGGTTAGGCAAGCTTGTTGTTTTCCTCAGAGATAAATACAGAGTCTGCAACTCTATTGTAACAGCCTAACAGTCATCTAAATTTGCATGACAACAGAATAAACTGTAAACGGAGCATGAGGTTGACATGTGCTCCGGTCATGGGGCGGTAGAACCATTTTGTGCTGACATGATAACTCACCTTATTTCAATAACAATGCTCTGCGCCATTTTGACACAGATAAAAGGCTGTGGAGATGAGGACAGGCCTGTCCTGTCGTCCTCCAATCATGATGGGAAAGGTAAGCAGACCCACATCAAAATTGCAAGAACCTTTACAAGCCAGATGTATCCTAAATGTCCTCAAGGCCCAAGAGTCTGCAGGTTTGTCTGCAGCTGATTTCACTGAATAGCACACCTTCAGCCAGAGGAGGGAGTAATCAGTGAAATCAGATGCTATAGGGTTTGGTTGAAATGAAAACCTGCAGTGTTGGGACAGAGGCACTGTGGATGAGTTCTCAGAGGGAATGATGGGGGTGATTTTTGCTGTCTGTACAGATCATCTTCTACGAGAGCAGGAACTTTGAGGGACGTCACTATGAGTGCAGCAGTGAGTGTGCCGACATGCACTCCCACTTCTCTCGCTGCAACTCCATCCGTGTAGACAGCGGTTGTTGGATGGCCTATGAGAAGCCCAACTATTCTGGCTACCAGTACATGCTGACCAAGGGGAAGTACCCTGACCATCACCGCTGGTCTGGATTTAATGACTGCATCCGCTCTTGCCGCATGATCCCTGCCGTGAGTAGCAGTCCTTTATCTCAACTGCACAAATGGCTAGTACAGTCACCTGCTTATACCAACTGACATGAAATGTAACCATTAGAGGTTAGTCTGATTTATTTTGGTCAGATTATTGATATTGCTCTTTTTCTGTGTGAAGTACAATGGCAACTACAGGCTGAAGATCTTTGAGAGGTCTGACTTTGCGGGCAAGATGACCGAGCTGAGTGACGACTGCCCCAACCTGCAGGACCGCTTCCACCTGCGTGACGTGTCCTCCTGCAATGTCATGGAGGGCTACTGGATCCTCCACGAACACGCCAACTACAGAGGGCGCCAGTACTTCCTGCACCCCGGGGAGTATAATAAGCACAGCGAATGGGGAAGCATGAGTTCCACCATCCGCTCTGTGCGCCGTATCACAGAGGTGAAGTAGTCCCAATAAATCCACCTAGGTCACTCCAACAAAGTTTGCCTCAACATATGGTCAGTTTCAGGTAATAAAAAGATTAGACCACTGGAGGCTGGCTGAAAAAACGGCTTGGATTCCTGGATAGGAGTAGATGTAATAAGTGTTTAGGAAGGATTCAAAATGGCTCGAACACGTTCAACAAACAATACCTCCGATCATTTAGTAAACTGGTTCACAATTGTAGAGTAGAACAAACAGTTTATAAGATGTGTTACTAACACAGTATGCTGCTTCAAAGAAGCAATGACAAGTGCAATTTATAACTCATAACTCTCCTTAAATGTTCACCGTTTTAACATTGTGTCGAATCTCTAGTAACTCACTGTGTCAATGTAGCACTACATAGTCGAACACGAAGCCTGAAAGGAGATTCCGTTTGACATGTTGAGCAATTAAGTTAAGGTGTTAATGAATACTAAAAAAAATCAGTTAGCTTGATTAACGTGTGTAATAATCAAGATTAGCCCATACATTAATACATGTGTAAACCAAGGACAGGAGATACAGTTCCTTCTGTGATTGTGTGACAAACAGAACTATGAGTAAAGAACTGTACAGCATATTTATTCAAAAAGGGAGGACAGCAAAATGAAGTGGGGATCTGCACAAATACAACACTTAACTTACAAAAAAGACCAAGGGGGACTTTGTAAGTAGAAAAATAATAAGTTAGGAAATCACAACTGGGCCGATGATTTCTTTATATTAAAAAAATCACATGACTGAGGAAAGATGCTAGCATCAACCATTAGATGCCCACAGCTTCTGTGTCTGTGTGTAGTTTATGTATGTAGGTGACTGTCACCTATACATAATGCCATAATGGCTTAGGCATAAGGATCATTTTTCATGATATATTCCACTCTTACTAACTGTATAACACCCCATTGTTACTGTCCGAGAGTTTGCTGGATACCTGAAAAATATCCAGGGGTTCTGATACGTGAACAGATTCAGTTTCAGATTTGTGTGCAGATTCACAAAAGCAGGAACTTTGTTATCCTGTAACTGTAGCAGTGGTTCTGAATGCAATGTGGATTCGTACAAAGTTGAAGCGCTACTGACAGAAACAAATCTTTGGATAAACTCTTGGTAGACGTCTGTCATGGTGACTCTGGTTTGAGTTAAGGGCTCTGTGGTTGGGAACCTAGCTGAGGTTCCTCTGCGGGACAGGGATGTTTTCATGGAGGTATTTCATACTGCCATGCTCAGAGAAGTCGGCCACAGTTTGCCCATCCCCTCGCAGTACCCATTTGGTGGTCAGGAGCCCCTCCAAACCCACCGGGCCCCTGGCGTGGATCCGTGCTGTACTGATACCAACCTCGGCTCCTGCAAGATAAAAGACAATGAGCTCTTCCACCTCGTTTTCAAGAACTAAACCTAACCCTTGTGATGAAAAATAATGTGTTTCTAATGTGTATGTATAAGTGTGGCCACAGCCAGTGGAAAACTACTGACATCAGAGGAATGTGTGTATGTTCTTTACTTGGGAAATCTCAAAGATGGTAGGTCAGAGTAGGTCTTGGTGTAATGATGATTGGACTGTGCATGATTGTCTAACTAACCTTCGATCAGACCAGATAGGAGGGGAAACACGTGTGTACATTAGAGAGATCATACTGACTTAATCATATTAACATGATGACATGTCTATGCAACATGGAGTTTGTACCTGCTCTGTCAATAGTCTAATCTCAGGATGGTCCTAGAAAGACCCCATGACTGAAGGAGATTTGCAACATCCCATTACATGTGTATAAATGTATCTGGGGAACTGAATTCGGGAGCTCATTCTGCATACACCTCGGTGTGTGTGATTTCAGCTCTGCTTGCAAGCATTAAAGGCCTAAGAGACGTAATTCTCTGACGAATATTGTGTTATAGCTTTATTGAGCCGATCTCACCAACTAGACAAAGTGCAATTGACTTAAATTGCCACGACACCCTTTACTGTATCATGAAGAAATACTACCTTGCCTGTTTCTGTACATACCTAAGCCAAAGCGGTAGCCATCGGCGAAGCGAGTGCTGCTATTCCAGAATACGCAGGCACTGTCCAACTGCTGCAAGAACTGTTCAGCAGTCTCTTCTGTGGAAAATCAAGACACTGATTGTTCAATATATTCCTTAGTTATAATCAAGGCATGGTTAGCTTCGTTGTGTAGCTGATGTTGTGGAGGATTTCCTGACCGTTTTCTGTAACAATAACGTCAGTGTGGGAGCTGCCGTATTTGTGGATGTGGTCCACAGCATCCTGCATGCTGTCCACCACCTCGATGCAGCACTCCAGGTCCCCATACTCCGTCCTCAGAGACTTGACCTCAGATGGACTGAAGGTCAAGTAGGACGCAAACCTTGGGCCAGCATGGATCTTTACCTGTGAATGATTTTGGAAACAGAGTTATGGTGAAGTAATCATAGATAAATAGCTACATTAGTTTAAAGCTACACTGTTGTAAGTGCCAAAACCCCCAAAAACTATTGTTTTTTGGGGCCAGCAAATGTCAATTGCTGGCCCTTGTCAAATGCTCAAATCAAATATAAAAAACACTCAAACCAGCTATTTAAAGCTATTTGGGAGATTGGCCCATTGTTCAATGCTAACACAGGTGATTAGCATTATCTCACAAGTGACAAAATGAGAACTTGTAGAAGCTCTCAAGTTATTTTAAATTCCATGCGGCTACATCTGGCAGTTTTCTGTGGGAGGTTGGTCACATTTACACAAAACGTGCTACAAAAGATAACATTGTTTGAAGTACCAGGGACTACTTTCCCTGTTTACACTGGAAATGAACACGATGGGTGATGGGAGACTTTGGACTGCACAGCAGATGAATGTGGTTGCTCACATGAAACAGTTCCAAAAGTAAAAGTGTGGCTACCTCAGACACATGGACGATTTATGCCCTCATCACTTAACAGGTAAGTTGACCAATGTGCCAATCTCCCACACTTGTAACCATGAAGTGTCTGCAGTGGGGTTTTTTACCTGTTCTGTTCTGAGCATGTCTATGATCTGGTCAAACATAGGAGTCCTCAACAAATCTCTGTGAACGAGGAGGGTCTCCATGGCGTTGCAGGCCGCAGGGTAGTCACATTTGGAATCTCTGACTGGAGTAAAAACATAAATAACATCACCCACATGATGAACAGCAATATGTGAAAAAAGTAAAGATTTGTATCTTGTAGACTCCAATAAAGAGAGCTTCCTGGGTGAGTTAAAGTCTATTCTTAGTGCTATTGAATAAGTGTCCCCTGTACTGTGTATTCAATCAGCAGTTGTGAGTCACCAACACAAAAAAATTCCCATAAGTCTTAGGGAACATGTAAAATTAACAAAATAGATTCAAATTTTAAATAAAAATACTTGCAAATGTTATTGCCAAATTTTATCATGATTAAATGTGAAAACATGTTTTAGTACGACAACACTGGGCCCAGAACAGACACAGAGCCAATGTCAAAATGAACCCCAAACACCACAGCTAAATAAATGACATGGAGTCCAGGATAGGTACAAGCAACACATACCAATGCTGACAGCTTTGTCTATGCTGGCTTCGGCATCTACGTAGACGTGACAGACGCCCTCGCTGTGGCCCAGCACAGGAATACCCTTAGCTGCCCTTTGGATCTCCCTGACCAGCTGGGACGAGCCCCTTGGGATGATCAGGTCAATTATCTTCTCTAGTCTGCACAGATCCTCAACTTCTTCACGTGTGCTCACCTACACAACATGCCAAAGTTAAGCACGGAGTAAGTAGTGGAACATGGGAAGTGCTTATATAATGGACACATATTTCCCAGAATGTAACGTTTCGACTGTTTTCACGTCTTACCAATTGAATGGCATCCTTCACCCCGTGAATGGAGAGCGCTTCCTGGGTGAGTTGATGTAGAATTTTATTGGTGTTGGCAGCTTCTTTACCTCCCTTCAGTAGCAAAGCATTTCCACTAGCCATAGCCAGAGCTGACACCTGTAGTCCAAAACCAATCAATACAATGAATGCACTGGGAAATGACAAATACATTAAAAAATATATTTTATCTTAGATTTAAAGTGTCTTGAAAATCAGGACCAAACTCTCAATAACCCTGAAGAGCAGCTAATGGAGAAAAAGCTTAGATGGTGTATAGGCTGAACATCAGGGTGGACTGACCTGTGGGAGACAGTCAGGGCGGGACTCAAAGATGACCAGTAGGACACCAATGGGGACAGTGATCTGTTCCAGCTCCAGGTTGTTGGCTACCTTGGTCCTTCTCAGCACCCGGCCCACACTATCTCTAGAGGACACAGCAATCTGACGCAGGCCAATGGCCAGGCTGTTCAGTTTGGATGAGGACAGACTCAAGCGGTTGAGCAGCGGCAGAGAGAGGCGACCTATAAAGACAAAAAATTTGATATATCATTGATCCCTGTAGGTAAATTCTCTTTTTGCTTGCCCCCCTACAGAGCAGGGTCAGAGAGCAGGGTCAGTTACAGAGCAGCACTCCTGGAGATGGTAGGGAATCAGTGTCTTGCTCAAGAACACTTCAGCAGGGAGAAGCTTGCCTAGACAGTTGAAGGGTAGTCTCCCTACTCACTATGCCATCCTACAGCCCAACAACACATAGGGCAGAATTACATCTGATAAGGCTTGAGTGCAGCTGTGGATGAAGGTAGTGTCTCTGCTCTGTGCCTCTGTACCTGATGCAGTTGCCAGCTCCATGTCTCTCCTATTGGCGCTGAGAATCTCATCCTTCTTTTCTGTAAGCAGGTCAGCAAGACGGAAGATGATCTCCCCCCTCTGAAAAAACACACATACTAATATGAATCATGAACAGCAGAATGAAGCAGAATTAGATCTTAAAAGGAAACTCTTACTATATTAGTGTCAAATTGATTTATAATGATGGCCATCTGCACAGTTTCTCTCAGCATATAGCATCAGTAGCATATTATTTTCCATTCCTGCTACATAACTTATCATTCTACCGCAATCAAGCCTGAAAAACGTCCTAATTGGACCCAATGGGACCGTGAAGCAAATCCATAATGGCAGCAGTCATTTTGTGCTGGCATTTGAATGTCTAATCACTGCTAATTTCAAAGCAACATGCCAATGAGAAAATCCTCCTGTAGCATCTTGAAACTTAACTTCAGGTGGTCAAACCATGGTCAGGGAGTGAGGAACTCACCTCCTCTGGAAGCAGGGAGGCCAGGACCCTGCCTCCTTGCCGGGCCATCTCTGTCTGCTGCTCCACGGTGGGACCTGGTGATGTCAATAACACAGCACAAGGAATCAATCAAATGTCTTATACACTTATCTTAAACACCTCAATTTCAAGTCAGGTAGATAACATTTCCTCACCTGCAGGTTTCACTTCTGAGAAGAAGGTGCCAACTTTCTTCCCCTCTACGATGTCCGTGATCACGTGGCCTGTGACCTTGGGATGTGTACCGTTGGCAATGACAACAGACGTTCCACCTTGTAGCGCCCACAGAGCTGCTTTCACCTGATTAAGACAACAGGATTGAGTGACATACACATTTTCAATCATTCAAACAAGGCAGTCCTCTTCATACGCAGGACTACAATAAAGTATTTTCTGTCGTGCTGACCTTGGCTTCCATGCCACCAATGCCCACTCTGGACTTGGTGCCATATGTGATAGACTGCTGGTCTCCAGGGTAGAATATGTCAATGAGTTTGGCGTCATCGGTTCCTGGGGGACTGTCGTATAATCCTGTGGGATAGAGATTATTTATGTCTCTATTTATCCTTTATTTAACCATCCTGATATGGCAGTATACTATACAAAACATTTCCCATAAAAACATAGCACATAAGACATTTATGTATAAAAGCAATTAGGGCTATAAATTTGTACACAAAAAAAAAGTGTCATATCATGATATTAACGATATAGCAGCATGATGTCGTGTTGACGCAGTTGACAAAGAAATTAAGTAATGTAAATGCTTACTATTTATGCATAAGAATACAAATTGAGGTTAAATTAGGAGGTATTTCTGTACCTTCAACATCAGACAGGGCAATTAGAAGGTCTACTTTCATTTCAACAGCCAGCCGTGCAGCCAAGCTGTCATTATCCTTGATGCTTATTACCTGAAATACAACAGTCAATTTCATTAGTCACCATATTGCACATATACCATACAGTAACGACTCATGAACTGCAAACATTCAATGGAGCCTCTGGTGCCCAGCTAATCACAAAAGCACCACATTGTTCTAAAGGTTTGTGCAGCGTGAAAAAGGCAGGAAACAGCCAATTATCCCTGAAAGCAGAAACAACACATTTTGAAATGTTAGAAATCATTTAAAGCGGCATTAGAAAAATGTAAAAGCATGGTGTCCAAGAAGTGAAATGTTAATGAGGGTAGATAAATGGAGTTGCCTATGCATCCCTTATGCAAGCCACCACCACAGCTCTGGACCACACTGAGCATTCCCACCATGCCCTACACACAGTACCCACATTTACCCCCTGCATGTCACTGTTGGGAACAGGGGGCGCCACCACAGCATCGTTGGTGTTGATGATAGGAACGATGTTCATCCGCAGCAGTTCATGGAGTGTGCTGTTCAGGTTGCGGCGCTTCTGTTCGTCATGGAAATCTAGATTGGTCACCAGGATCTACAGTAGTGGACAGACATGGAAGGACATTAAGAGTGAGGATCAAATAATTTGTGGTCACCAGAATGGGATGCTATTCTGGTGAGATATGCTACTACCAACCACACAGGAAGTAGCCGATAGCATTATTTTAGGTTACACGTTTTTATTCTGTTATTCTGAAAACCTGCACAATGCAAGCAGATTTTTCTCTGCCCAATACGTACTTGTGCAGTACAGGTGCTGTACTGGGTGAACATAGCTTCATACAGTGCCATCAGACCACTCTGTCCAGCCGCCGCACAGGCCCGTGCCTCCAAGACTGGAATTGACTAGACCACAGAGAGAATTCATTAAAATAAACAGGGTCACACACACATTAGTCAATAAATGTTTCTTTGTTATTCCAGTGTTTCTCACACCATGAGGTTAAAAAGCTTGAGAGCCACTACGCTTTTCTATTGTGCCGATGTGCAGGGTCTATATTCACCATATCCTTGAGCTGGTTCTGTCCAGAATGCAAGGCTTGTCTGACGCTCTGAGACAGCAGGATCTCGTGTCTCAGTCGCTGCTTCCCAAATGCCACAGCGCCACTGGTGACAATCATCATCTCCCTGCCTTGGTTCTGCAGCACAGCCACCTGATGGGACACAAAAGACACTATATGACACAATGACATTCAACATTCAAGTCCCTCTTGCACAGTCAAGATTAATCCTCAGACTCTGTACTACAGGTAAATGGAGACTAACAGAGTAGCTTTGAAGTCCTCCTTGAGCCCACATAATATTTTTACGCTTACACAGCAATCATCAACAGACTTCCTTGCTTATCTGTATCCATAGCAGAAATGTGATGTCACCTGTTCCACTATTGATGCCAGTCGTCCCAGAGCCAGACCACACTCATCTCCCCGCGTCACCACAGCACTCCCCAACTTCACTACAATGCGTTTGGCCTCCTTTAACTCACTGCGGTGGGCACAGGACCTCCCATGGGAACGGGGGAGAGGGACTGCAGGGAATAATAATAATAATAATTTTACATTTCATCACAGATCATCATCAACATGTTCTGATTATTATTCTATCAGTATATAGTTCAGAGATAGTAAGGTCAGGGTGTTCACTTCAGGTATGGCATTGAATGTTTTCTTACACTTGGTCTGCGAAAACGCTCTGATGAAGAGTGGGCAGACATTTGTTTGCCGGGTCCTGGATGGCAGGCGGGAACACAAGGCCATCCTTGCAAACATGGCTCTCAGACCTGAGGACAGCTAGGTTGAACACCAATACAGTTCCATGTCACTCAAACTGATCAATAACAGCAGCCTGTTGATATGATAGCTACACAACATACTTGCCTATCTACATCAGTGCTCAACAAAAACAGGGCAAGATGTCAGAAGATGGAATACCATGACAGAACCATTCAAACATTTTGGAATAGCTGGAAAGGTCATAACCAAGTGCTATGATGTTATCATCAGTGTCTTGGTGAACTTGGTTCAGTCAGTTAATTGATTGAGCCAATGAAGACGTATATTGTTGGCAACAACTATCGTTTGCTAGCTAAAGGCTGTTGGTGCTGCAACATCAATAAACTCCAAACTATACTGTAGCTATAACTGGCTAGCTAGCTAATTAGGCTAACGTTGTAATGTGGCTACTAGTGCTGTCAAACTTACAGTTAAGACTAGCTAGCTAGCCTTAGCTAGCAAGCTAACTCGATTAGAGGCGATTCTATACAAAATGGACAAAAGACAAGACGAGAAGATAAGAATGATAAGATTATCTCTTACCAAGCAATACGAAAATAAGAACTTCCCACCACTACGGTTGTGGCTGCACTGCAAAAGAGAGACACGTCTTCAGTTGCACTAGCAGTGCTTTGCCACATCCACAACCCACGTTGGTTGCAACTTGTGGCAATCGAGCTATTCACCAACGCTATCTACGCACGATTTCATATGTACATACGTAGTAGTAAACCAGATCTGCGCAACTATTACAAACAGTCTTTACGTACGCAAAACTAGCATTTGGCCGGATCTGTAGTAGTAATGTACAAGAAGGGCTAGGGATGTACATACAACCAATACAACCAGTTTCTGTTTACCTATCGTTTGATGCCGGAAATACAGTTTACACGTTAGTTCCATATAAATACAACCAAAACATTTGTGTTTGCTTTAAAATCAGCTAGCTTGAAACGGATACACTTGACTAAATTGTATGGAATGCTTGACTGTTACTAGATCTATGTAGCCTGATAATACATATTTACATTTTTTCAGTTTAATGGGAATTTGTTAATAAATGCAAATAACATTAATACTGAATAATTTGACACATTGCATACATTGAAATTCACTGATTAAGTTTATCTTAGTTATATTTAAGTACATTTCACAAATTATAACGCTTTATTTAATGCAATTGCATTATTAATGATACTTCATTTAAATTAGAATTACTAAATCCCATTTGATAGAAATTTGCCATGCAATTGAAATGTGTAAACCTTCTAAAATATTTTTTTTAAGTGTGGCCTCCTGAGAGTCTATAGTTTCAAAGTCAAGAGGTAGATCTCAACTCATCTTTAGTAATGTGACTCTCAGGCACATGAGCGGTGCCTTCCAAAAGAGACCTATGAAACATTGATGAGCAGGAAGGCCAGGAACACACTACAGACTACAGAGGCGCCATAACAGGTGCACGCAGAGCTATGGGGACTGTTGAGGATACTTTGAAGTGTCCCATCTGCCAGGACCTCTTCACAGACCCCGTGACACTCCCATGTGGACACAATTTCTGCCTCACCTGCATCCGGGTTGTCTGGAACGCAGACATCTCCGAGGAGGGCCCTTTCTTCTGCCCAGAGTGTCAGATCTTCCTTCCCTCCAGCCTCACTCTGGAGGTGAACACCAGCCTTCAGACTAAGATAAAGGACTTCACCACCAACAGGCCAATAAAAACAGAGCTACAGACAGCAGCTCCAAGCAGGACAACCACATCATCTGCCACTATCCGCTGTGACCACTGCATAGACGTAGCATCAGTGGCTATAAGGACTTGCCTGACCTGTGATGCCTCGCTGTGCCAGGCCCATGCCCTGCTGCACCAGCAGAGGGAGGCTCTGAGGGAGCACACAGTGGTGGAGGTGACTGGGGATCCCATGTCCATGAAGTGCCGGGAGCACCGCGATGAGCTGAAGCTCTTCTGTATGGAGGAAAGGGTCCCTGTGTGCTGTTTGTGTGTCCTGGTCGGCCTGCACAAGAACCACCAAGCTTCCCAACTCCACGAAGCCTGCTCAGACTTCAAGGTGAAGATGACATGACTAGGATACAATTATCATTTTATTGATTGATTTTCTCATAATTATCATGATCATTTCTCAATTTCTCTGTCAGGCTATTTGTTTTATAGGTCTCTTGTATCTCTGTCTTTAGAACATGTTGGAGACTGCTATGAACCAACTGCTCAAGAGGAGAAGTGAAGCAGAACATGTCATCAAGGACTTGGAATCACTGTATACACAAACAGTGGTACAATCCACGTGGAAGATCATTTTTTAACAATTCATTTTATATGCACGCCATCATCTCACATCTCACAAAAAAACACATATTTTTTTTATTTTCCAGAAGTCTGCTGCACATTTCAGAGAGAGAATCTCAGACAAGTACAGCAGGATCCGGACTGTACTGGACGGCGATGAGCGGCTGATGATGCAGATAATCGACTCGGAGGAGACATACTTGACGGAGTGGCTGGAGGTCCAGAGAGGCATCATGGAGGCCCAGATCAAAGAGATAGACAACCTCAGAGCCTCCAGGAAATCACTCCTCCAAGAAACGAATGACCTGAGATTCCTACAGGTCCGTTGACAATTCTCAATATTGTGACTGGAAATGTGCTATACAAATGTAGTTATTATTACGTTTTCTGAGATTTCAATGTGTCGTAAATATGACATGTTTATCGCCAACAGCAAATTACAGCACAGAATCTTTGGTGAGTGTATTCTTCACTCCAATTTCTTTTCTATTCCATTGCTTCCCCAAAGGTCTTCTAATGGTTTTCTATTTTTATTGTAGCAAACCTCTGGATTTAAAACCTATCCAGGAAGTAGACAGAGATCTGTGTGGCCCTGAGAGGATGAGAACAGTGGAGAGCCTGGTGGATGACATTTCTGTGGCTCTGTCCCAGCACTTTCCACGGATGTGGTCATGTTAGTTCAGAAGCAAATATTTAGCCATCTAAAGTCTAAAGTATCACTATCTGTGTTAGCTGTGTACTGAATGTGGATGTCTATTTACAGATATAAGTTCTCCTACCTTGGACTCCAAGACAGCCCACCCCAAACTTGAAGTATCCCAGGACAGGAAACAAGTGCACTGGAGCAGGCAGCCTCTCGGTGAGGCTCCGAGCCCTCAACCTTTTGATTCTCAGTACAGCGTCCTGGCTCAGGAGGCCTTCACTGCAGGCCAGCATTACTGGGAGGTCATTGTCCAGGAAAAGCCATTCTGGCTGATTGGTGTAACCACAGGGCCCAATACTAACAGAGATGGTCCAACTCAGAGCCTCGGCCCGGGTGTGAACAAGACATCCTGGTGCATCTACCATGCAGGTGGACAGTACCTGGCATGCCATGATACTCAGGAGAAGCAGCTCTCGGTCGGTAGAAAGAAAATCAGAAAGCTGGGTGTGTTGGTGGATCTCCAGAAGGGGGAGCTTTCATTCCATGATGCTGACACCCTGACTGTGCTTCACTGTTTCTCTGTGCAGTGTACAGAGCCTCTCTACCCCATGTTTAACCCTTGCATTGATGTGGATGGTCTGAACTGGCAGCCTCTCACCCTGTTTTGCCTTAAAGACCACTGTGGTTGGGATGTACACACAGATGAAAGTAAAGAATGAATTTTCACTCCCTTAATAATAAGAAGACAATCCTAAATAACCCTGCTGTGATCACAAATTCTCATTTTTTCTTGTGTTTCTTCTTTGTGCTCGCATTCAGTAAATTACATGATTGAAATTGAAATCCCATATGTTGTGAAGATTTGTTGGCTGTAAAAAACACGTCTACTAACCTGGAACCACTCCCTGAATTGCTAACCACTTTAAGAAAATGAGATCAAGTAATCTGAGATCAATTGATTAGATCTTCATTTTAGACAAATTAGAGCTAGAGCAACTTGCAAATAGTGTAACAGTGGAATGTCCAACATTATTACCAGCAATAGTAACGTAAGCAAGGGTCAAAAACACCATAGTGCCCTGACTGCCCTAGCTGTAACAAGATAGTCCCTTGACTCCAGAATGATCATATATGATAGAGAGGTGTTAAGTAAGGAGAGAAGCTATAACAGGGTTTCCCTTGAAGGGCTCAGGGCTGTCACATTTGAAATTCCTCTTGTGCTTCATGGTTGACCTTGAAAAAGACACAGTTGAGAATCCTACAATTGTGAAGGGACTGTGTTCATTTATTTTACTGATAGCAATTGATGTGTCAGTCGTTTAAAGACTTAAGAATTTACAAGTACATTTATCTCAGTGATCATCTGCAGTTTTAGACCTGAAAAGCAAAATACCAAATACAACCCAGTCACAAAAGAATCATATAAATCATGATGAATATGACTTGCTCCATTCACAACTCATTTTTACACTGATAACTGCTTATGCTGCGCTGCTTGTGTCTTTGACTTGATCCAGTCCAGGAATTGGGTGACCCGTGTGTAGACCCCAGGCTTGTTCGCCCTCCCACAGCTATCTCCCCAGCTCACCAGACCATAAATAACATGGGTGCTATTCTGCTCACATGTCAGTGGTCCTCCAGAGTCGCCCTGGAACATCAGAGAAAATAGTTGACCATGCGTAGCAAATGCAATACTGCATGCAATAACTAAAATAACCAACCTCAAATGAGTTAGTCACTCATATGTATTCTGCACGATAGCATGTACTTACTAGACAAGCCCACTCCACACACACATGTGCGCACACACACACACACACATACAGATTTCCCGACTAACCTGGCAAGCATCCACTCCTCCCTGCAGGTAGCCAGCACACAGCATGCTGTTATCCAGTACGTTGCCGTAAATCTTACTTCCAGAGCACTTTTCCTGGTTGATCAGCATTACCTGGGCTTCCAGCAGGTGGGATGAACCAAACCGAGCTGCAACCAGGGAGGAAGTGGAAAAACAGAGACTTTAAAAGTACACTAACATTACAGTTCTGCCTTTAAAACAAATGTCCAGGATTTTCACATTTGCACTTGCAAGGTCCAAGGTTTACATTAACTTAACAGTAACAGCACATTTCAAGACCCTTAGGCCCATCATTCAAAACTCATGGTAAAATTTCAAGTTGTCAAACTGACCATAAGGTTGTTTTGTATTTCTGAAAAAGTTGACTAGTTCCGTCAAAAGAAAAAAAAGAGACGAAAGCAAGAGAAATCAATCCTTGACATTTAGAAAGGCAATGATGTCGATGATGAAAGTGAAGGCGTTCAAGCTGCGTCTGAATGGGGAGGCTGAATGAGAAAATACTCTTACATTCCTCAGTGACACCCCATCCAGAAATGGAGCAATCCGTCCCATCAGGCAGTGGGTCATCAGGCAGACATGCCGCCTTCACGAACTGGGTCTCGTTGGCACAAGCTCCATTTGTACCTTTCAGCTTCAACAAACCTTAGAAGTGAGAGCTCAGGTTAAAATCAAATATTGATTGTGATATTGTTTGTTTAAAATGAAATGAGAAGAGGAGGAGCAAAGAATATGGATCACCAATGTCATTGTAAACAGCTGAAGAGGTCTCTCTGTAGTTCTCATGTACGATGGCCTGCTCCACTTCCAAGGTTTGCTCTGTGGGCTCTTCCAAAGCCAGTGACAGACCTCCCACAACCACCTGCATGTCATTCGTTTTCTCACTGTTCAAATACAAACAACATGTGACAGGACCAGAAAGATTTTACTGAAGGTATTCCATATGTCCAGTATCAGTTTATGTTTTGTGTAGGTTTTTTTTTCTTACATGCAGTGGCCAGCCGTCAGTACCCAGCAGCTATCGATGAGAACCCCTCCGCAGGTGTGTCTATATGGATTGCTGGAGCCCTTGAGTTTCACTTGCAAGGATACCTGCCAAGGAATAGATGCGGGAATTGGCTTCGCACCGCCATAGATTCGGGTAATGCTCTTCATAGGCTGAGGTTTCCCACAAGTGGAGAACTGCTTAGGTGGAGCCTCTGTAGCCTCTGGAGCCTCTGGAGCCTTTGTAGCCTCTGGACCCTTTGTAGCCTCTGGAGCCTTTGTAGCCTCTGGAGCCTTTGTAGCCTCTGGAGCCTCGCTTGGCTTCTCAGACGTGGTGGGTTTGTGAGTTGGTGGCTGGGTGGCTGCTGTAGTTTGGGGTCGTGGAGCGGTGGGCTGAGGACCAACAGAGACTGCTTCAGTGGGTGCCACGCCTGAACACACAAACAGAAGATAGCATGACTATTGTTGCTGACCTCCTTCCTTTGGACAGCTGTCTGAGGTGTTAGAGGCCGACCTGTAGGCTCAGGGCACTCCGTCACGTCGCAGTAGTCCCACAGAAGCTTAAGACCTTTTCTGAAGAAACACCAGGGCATCGCGTCTCCATCGGGGTTTCTAGATCACACAATTATCAATCAGTGTTCGTCTGTAACCCTGTGTGTGCATGCCTAAATCCGCCCGTTTGCCTGAAATTGGCTTTTCAATGATGTTTTTGATGGACATTTTTGGGCACATGCTTTTGGTGTGTGTTGTATGAGTGCAACCAGTGGTGAGCTAAAGGACTGAGAAGCAACACATGGCTTGTATACTGGCTTGTATATTGTTAGACAGGTAGGATGCTAGCCAAGTTGCTATGTTTTCCACATAGCATGCTAGTGGTGCAAGATTATACCACAGAGTTCATCAGACAGCTCATCAAGATGAGTGACAAGAGATGGGACGGGAACTTGATCAACTGATAGGGAGGATGAGACTACAGGACTTCTTAGTAAGATGAATAATGTTAGCGGTGCATAAACATATTTTTTCTTTGTACATGAAGTTGAACCTGACCTGCAGAAGTTATGAGGGCCCAGTCCATCATCGTCCTCTAAGGAACTGAAGGGGTTAATACCGTTCTCCAGGATGAAGTGAGAATTCCAGTAGAGGCATTCATATCCTTCATCTGTCTCGCTCACAGTGCCGCGATACGACTCTCCATCATCCACATAACAGTCACCTGGGCCTAGCAAATGTTTGGCACTCAGTCAGTATGAGTCACAAGGACGCAAATATTGAAATGAAAAGGGTGGAAGATTCAGTATTTACCAACATGGCAGAAACGCCCTCGATACCCTGGAGGGCACTCACAGTCGAAGTCTGCGTCGTCTTTGACGCATTTTCCACCATTCTTACAGGGGTTGTTCTCACACACTGCAACTTTAGAAGAAAATGAAACACAGAAACCATGGGACACATATCCAGGTACGCATCCATTGGATAGTGTTTGGTGTCCATGCTATATGATAGACTTGCTATGCATAACGTTCCAGCCCTGCCCATTACTAAGAGGTGAGAACAAGACTTTGCAGTCTTGGTTTAGAATGTAACTGGCTTAACATTTGGGATGTTTTTGCTTCCTCAGAAAACTTTGCACACAGGTCTTATTTGCCATTGCAGACTGTTTCTTGCTTGGATAAGGAAGACACCCTCACCAGTTAGGCATTCTGGAGGCTGGAAGGGCTCTTTGCATTTACACTCGTAGAAAGGGTCCGTAGAGGTCAGCACACACTCAGCGTACCCGCAATTCGCCTTCCTACAAACTCTGGGACCTGCAAGAATAACAAGACAACAAAAACTGTTTCATTATGAAGTTATTTCCGCTGATGATACTGTATATAAAACCCTGTAACCTCTGCAGCACAATAACAGCCTTGAGGATAAACAATTACTTCAAACCTTTCTGACACTTCTTGCCCCTGAAGGGTTTGGGACAGTCACATTTGAAATTTCTCTTGCCCTTTTCTTCACACACGCCATTGTTGAGGCAAGGGTTTGGGTTGCATTGGCCTGCATTACGGACAAAGTAAAAGCGAAACATGAACTTTTCAGTTTTACACAAAAGTATATCATGCCATGGGAAAGCAAATTACAAAGATTGTTCCATGAAAGCCGTTTGACAGCATGTACAATGTACAATTACCATGTGGCTCTTGAAGTTCCAAAACCCAGTCATCATCGTCATCATCATCGTCATTGTGAATTAGGCCATCCATGAACCGAACGAAAATGTCTGTAACATGGGTTTATTGTTAGATATGATGCATTGTTATACCTTTCTCTCTCTTTTTAACCCAAAGCCTTTCACCTGAGACTCGGTTCACTAGGGAGATGTTTTCCCTTCTTTCAACGGTGTCCTGTGTGCAGTACAGTATTGTGAGGACTTACCGGTGACAATATCCTCCATCCTTCCATGCTTTTTACGATGTTGTTTGTCAGGCTCAGTCTCCATATGTTTTCTTTTCTTTTTTTTTAGCTGATAAAAAATCATCATTACCAATGGCAGCAACATTAGAATAAGAAAGGTTAGTAAAAATGCTCAGTAATGTGCTGCTGACCTTTTTATCAATACAACAATACTGTGACAAGAAGCAGTGAACCTTTGCAAATGAATCGTTTCAAGCGGAAACATGAATGACCAGTTTTACAGCGTTTTTATTCACAGCAAAATACATTATCAAATCTTGCGACATGGTAAATAAGAGTCAGTACATTTGCCCATTGCTCTACGGCGGCTGTATAAACCGCCGGTCTTGACATCAAGCCAATAGAAAATAAACAGAAGGTGTGAATACGTACTTCAGCAGGTATGATGAGTGCCGCTAAGAAGAGGCACAGGAAGAGGAGCTTAAGGTTCATGATGGCAGTGGATCAGATGACATCTAGGAGAGTGAAACGAGAGGATGCTGTCTGGCAGATCACTCACACTTTTCTCCAAACATTTGTGAAAGTACACTAACCTTTGTATTGCCAGGGTTTTCTGGCATCCATGCCTCTCGCTGAGTCACTTTTATTGATCTGGACTGTGTTCTTGGACAAGTTTTATTTAGTAATATATATTTAGTAATAATCATCAGAGCACCGCTTAGCCTCTACTGTAGCTAGCAAACAGTAATAATAAACAGATGGCACAAGATGGGGGTCAGCACTCTTTGCCATCCTTTGAACCAATAATTATTTTTTAAATTGCCTGCACAACATTGTTCGTGAAAAAGGGTAGGCGGCATCATGCATTGCAACACAAAAGCTCAGAGAGCATATTTGCAAAGAGCTAAATATTTGTTTGGTTGTAGACTTTGGATTCACAACCAGCAGGTACAGCTCAGGGTTAACTGTATTGTGTGTTCTCAGATCTCTTTAAGCATCTGAAAGATCAGAAATGCAGAATTCTCATGGTAAAACTGAAACATTTCTCTATCAATATCGAGACATGGGATTCTGTTACAAAAGGACGATGAGAATAAAACACCATGGTCATGGTCGTGTTTCTTAGTATTACGAAAAAGGAGAATGTTTCTAGTGCCCTGCTGAAAAAAATGTCTGCGGCATTCTCCTTTTTCATGATCCCTTGTTAGCTGCTACACTCCAGCACCTGCAAAACATTTTCATCAGGATGTGCGTATGTCTCTCCTCTCATTCACCTATCCAGTAGTATGACTTCTAAAATACATTTCATTGTCTGAAGAGAGTTTATGTTTATTTCAGAGTGAGCAGCACCCGCATCGGTGGGAATTTCTACGAGCCCTTCTCTGGAACTACAAATCACAAAGCACTGGTAGGAGAGGGAGCGCTGCAGATTACGATAGGCGTGGCGTTGGTGCCGTTGTGGTCGTGGCCGGGGCACACGGCTAGGTGGAGGCAGTCTGTGAAGGTGCCCGTGCAGAAGGAGAACAGCGGGGTCATGTCGTCCGCCCCGAGGAACGTCACCAACCCTGCAGGGAAACTACACATGACCCCGATGCGACAGAAATGTTTTGTGACAGGCAGCTGGTGGGGCACCCCTCCGTGCCAGGCTGTGTACTCCCCATCAAAGAACTCTACACACCAGGACTCATTCCCCCGGCCCAGCCAGCAGTCCTCGGCAGTGCCCTTGCGGGGGATTGTGGGATAGGTGAGGCCCAGCTCCCAGTAAGTCTTTCCAGTAACATCCATCTCCCAGTAGTGGCGGCCGAAGCTGAGGCCTTGCAGGCTGATAACGTTGAGGGTGGTGTCGAAGCGCCCAGGGAGGTCAGGGAGTTCCTGCCAGGTGTCTGTGTAGGTGGCGCTGTCACCTTGGGGCGAGATGATCAGCTTTGGATGGGCCGTCTCTGGATCCAAACACACCTCGCTGGAATCTGTGGGGACACATATCCATGGTTGTTTTTACAGAAATATCAAGATATTAAAGAGATCATGTTGTGATTATAATGTTAAACATGTGAACTGACAGCTCTTGATGAGTTTCTTGGTTATGGGGGTCTGGGAGCGGATGAGCAGAAGCATGTTGTTGGTGAGGCTGAGGATCTGGTCAGCTTTGGCCTCATCCAGACTCACACTGCTAGGGTCTGTCCTGCTTAGCAGCTCCATCGCCCTGGAGGAGACAGACATCACACATAGACAAGATCAAGATCACTGCACTATTATATACTGGAGCATGTCAGGTATTCATATAGATGCTGCTTCGCCATGTATTTCCTACCTGTCTACTATCTCTGCGTCCTGCTGCACACAGAAAGAAAAAGATTGAGGAAAGGCAGAGAAATGAACTCTGAAAGCAAAACTGTTTCCTGCCAAAAGGCAATTAACATGAAGTCATACATATCTGAGACGCTACATATGAAATGTCATATCAAAAGAGTGTGATTTGGCCAAGTGTGTCTGTACATGGCCACTGTTACGTTAAGAGGATTTGATCTAATTTCACAATAAAGCGCTCCAATCACCGTTGTATCAGACTGCATGCCCCTTTGGTCCAGTTCTACTGAGAGTCTGGCCAGGTCCTGCTCTATCTCCTGGATGAGAGAACAGTTCTTCTCCATGAGCCCATCCAAGGCTGAGGCAGCAGCCCTCTCCTCCATCTCCAGGTAGGCCAGGGTTACCCTCAGGTCCTCCTCCAGGATTTTCTGGATCTCCTCATATTTCCTTATGATGCTCTCCCTTATCACTGAAGACCTTTTCTGGGTGAGGCACAGGCATTCATCAATGTATACGTAATGGTGCACATGGTATAATGCCTGTCCACACACGTGACTATAATGTTGAAATGCACCATGATACAATATTCTGGCTAATTCAAACCCAACTCACTGTGATTTCTGATTGCCGTACGGCCAGTTTCTTCAGCCTGTGTTTCACCGCTTCCCTTTGCCTCTTTAGACACTCCCGATGCTTTTCTAACATCTCCTGCAGAGAGAGTTGCAGAAATATCGCACACAGTTCAATTCAATGCAGCATCAGTAAGACGGGTCCAACCGATTGTTTTTGTTCCTGGTAAAGTGCAGCGGCAGAAGCAGAAGCAGCTCACACCTTGTTGTGGGTCTTTATCACAATACCAACGAAGAAGAGCTTTGACTAGCAGTGGAGGCTGCAAGGCAAGTGGTAGTAGAGGAATAACCATCTGGTTTTTTCCCCACTGCTTATTAAAGGGCTAACCATGTGTGTGTAATTTAAGACGGTGTTGCTATGACCTGTCAAGCTGGAAACTATTCTCCTTCACCAACCTCCCATACCTCACTCCTCATTGCCTTTAAATGACTGTTGCACAGGCCAGTACTGTGACCCTGGAAGGCATCCATCTTCCAAATTCAGCATCAATGTTGTCAGTGTTTTCAGTGATGTCAGTGATGTCAGTGCTGTCTTCTCCAGCAGGAAAATTATGATAGTTTTGTTTTTAATCACTCAAGAATGTACAGCGGCTTTCATGCCAACATGTAGAAGTGATGTGTAGACTGATCTTCATTTGACTTGTTTAACTCATGTCACATAGTCAACATACTAAGCAGTTTATAGCTGAATACTTCAGTGGGGGCATTTAAAGGGCTACACCGGCCCATTACCCAATATCTGACGAGAGGATTGGCACCATATTCTATGTTACGTAATCGACTAGCATTATCCAATGTGTGAAGATAGACCTTTAAGTAAGCCAAAATTGGTTTGGCTTTTATTCTCTGGTCTCTACATTCACAACTCCTGAAAACAAAATCTCAGTCTTCATCATTAGTGAAGTCCATTACAAATGAACAGTGCAAAAACTTTACCTGTCTGGCTAACTTCACTGACTTCCTGTGGAAAAAAAACAACAAGCTATGCTTCAAGTCTCACAGGAGGAGAGATCTTCTGCCACTGAAGGGTCATTCTTTTTATATATTTTATGTCTATTTTACCAAGCCTGGCAGGTTTAGATGCATTAAATAAACTAACCATCCAGCCTTAAAGCTGCTGCAAGTTCTCACTTTCATGGCGGTTAACCATATCATTGCTTTGGTGAGTCTTTAGTTGTTAAAGAAGCAGAAATGAGCACTACTAACTACAGGATAACATTCCTGGAAAGAGCAACAACATGGCTGATCTAGCTTTTCCCGAAGAATGGTTGGTGTTGCGTCTTTTGTTCACTTCATGAGCATATCTGCTTCCAGACTAAATGTCAAGACTGTAGCCACACAAATGTTTCATCACAGAGAGACCAGGAGATCAGGTAAAAAGACGGATATGTTTGCTCACCGCAGAAACAAATAGTTGGAGTGTTTGTCCAGGAGGTCGATAAGAGTACACTGTGTCAGACTGGTCTCATAGTGAAAAAGTCCTCACATTACAACCCACGCTTTGTCTGTGCAACATCGCGGAACCACAGTGTTTATTATGGATGTAATGTTAAGAAGAAAACAGAGAAAAGAATACAGGCGGTGGATACCTTTGGTATAGCCGAGGATCATACGGTTCATGGTGATTTAAAGCTTTATTGGCTTAGATTTCAATACAACAAATGGCAGTGTGGGTTTCATTTATAAAACAGTAATTTCAAATACAGTTACTTCTTACATTGGGTGTTTAATCTATTGTCGGTTACCGTGTGTTGGATTCGTCATTAAAATATGTTCATAGGATTTGTTATTCCAATACAACTAAAGGGAAAGTATCTGGCCATGTTTATGAGAGCCTGAGAAGAGAGAGAGAGTTTTTTTTGTTTTTTTTGTCAGGGGCAGTTATGAATGTTTGGCATGTACAGTAGCCCAGGGAAGAAGACTGACAATGAGTAAAGTGTTTTATAATTGGTTGTCATGGTGTAGATCCAGTAAAACAACTGGCAGGTCAGCTGACTGCACGCCCAGTGGCTTTGTATTTGAAGACTCACTGAGCCGATTCTCGCCAACACAGGCTCAAACTGTTTCAGCCCAAGTGAGGGAAAGCTGACTCACGTTCAAGCTATGAGCGTGGACATTTCATAATGGGTGCCATGAGGTTCTACTGTACTTACAAAGTTCCACAGGAATCAATAGCAACAAATAGGAAGAAACAAGCAAGAAAGAAAGGAAAGCAGTTCCACTTGAAGCAAAGCAAGAAGTAAAACAAGCGCAGTCAAAAAAAATAACATGACCCTAATGATCATTCATTCTCATTCTTTGTCATTTTTGAACATGGAAGAGATTCCCATTCCTTGTTTCCTGTGCAAGTCTATCACTAACGGGACAAATCATTCAGCTCACAGTCTCGGGGGAAGCATCAGAGCAAAAAGAGTCCATTTCGTCGCTTCCTTGTTTATGTCAGAAAACAAAACAACAGAAGAAAAAAAAGAAACAACCAAAACCTACATCTAGATTACAGTTGGTAGTGTGCTATCTGGATGAATGTACAGTATATGCATGCTGCTCTGACTGCTAGAAGAGCTTGGCCTTCTTTTTCATGTCGTTGCGTTTCCACAGGGGAAGCCTGTCAAACTCCTGGATCTCCATTCCAAAGATGTCAAAGAACGTTTCAGGCGCTAAGTGCCGCTAGAATTGAGAAGAAAGGTCGAGAAAACAAAGGAGGGGAGGGTGGGAAGGGGGGGGGGGGGTGTTCGTGGTTAGCATTGAAGCCACAAAAGGGTCACTGCAAAAATGACAAGAAGCAATGGATACTGCACATTCCTTGCTACAGTAGTATTTGTGTAACATCTTATTTACACAAAGTAGTCAAATCCAGTATCAATTGCGAACAGGTCGTGTGGAAAACTGATACCTCCAGTCTGGTTCTGTCCACTTCCCTGGGCAGTTTAGCTCTCCCTCTACTGGTTATCATGAGCATTTCATATGGGTACACCTTCAGAAGGAGACACTGGTCAGTGAACAGGTCAAACCTAGAACTGAGGCAAGTTTCAGAAACCTGGAAACCATTTTTTTATGAGACAAAAATATGGAAAATTTGGATATTTTTGTAATACCGGCTGAGACAGGGGGAACACTGGGTGGGAGAACAGGTATGTGAGAGGAGGCTGACTGGGAGTGGGGGCTGTTTATTAGGTTGTCGGGGAAATGCATGGTGCTATGGTGTGCATTATATTTTGGTGTAGAAACGTGCAATAGATTAGATAAGGAAAAAGAAAACAACGTGAAAACAGTCATGTGAAGGTCTGTATTCTTATATAACACAAAAGAGAACTCATTTCGATATGAGTAATGTAGGCCAAATACGTCCACATGTCCTGGAAAGCCAAGGTGCTTCTACCTTTACAAGCAACTGATTCCATCTGAGGAAGAGGGAACTGTCCAATCGGGCGACATACTTTTAGCAACCATTAATGTAACTGAAATGCTCAATAATAAGCAACTAGAAGTTGTTTGGGGGCCTCTGACCAACTCATATCCACACATGTACACTTCCTTATATACTAAGCAGTATATAGTGATATGAGTTGTTTGGATGACAATCTTTGTGTTGGATTCCCCACTGTATGCTGCATACAGTATCCAGCCACTGTAGGTCAAAGCTATGTGCAGATGAGCATGGAGAAGCCAGCATGCTAAGCGCTAGAGTGACTCGGCAGCTCCTGAAGCAGCATGCTAACTCAGGAACCCAGCTAACGTGAGTCTTTCGCCTCCAGTAAAAAAGCTAGTTCAGCTCCCTATTTCTTCCACCAATGTCCCCGCACCATAATGAAGAATACCATTTATTTTATTTCACGCTGCTCTTTTTGGGGCGGATCTCGTTTTCTTTGTCGAATCGTTGTAAGTGGAATTGTTTTTCAAATTAGTTGCAAAAAATTGAGCCGCAAAAATGTTAAAATGCAAGTGAACACTGCTCGACAGGCACACAGGGGTACCTTGAAGATCATCAACAAGTATAAATTTCGGAACATATTTCAGTTTAGATTATAAGGTTGTCATCAATACAAAAAGAAGGAGATACTTGCTTTTGGTTCCAACATATTAGGCATAGATACTCCCCTGTCCATCCTTGCAAGTGCTGCACGGCCATCCTTAATGTGCTAAAGAATAGAACATACACAAATGTAATATAGTGGAAGGGGACGGGGTCAATGGCATGAATATGTCCACTAATGACAGTGGGCACTATTTTTTATTGGATGGAGCAAGTCATCTGGATATTACTGAGTATTGAAGATGGTCAGTCTTTGTACACTTTTCTGAATGTCTCTGGTGGGTTTCCTATAGTGCATTTCTAGATCACACAGTCAAATGAGACATTTAGCTTGACTCAAAACACTGGTAAACAACAAACAAAACAAGAGATGAGGCAATGATTGTACATTGCATGTACAGTACAGTGGTTCAGTGTCCAGCCATCGTAGTACTACTGGGCAGTGCGTGTTTGCTTCCCATCGTAGAGGCATTTCAAATCACTGCACTGCATGCCCTGTAGTTGACAGTAATCCAAACAGTGATGCAAGCATGTAGCAGGAGTGGGCGAGGTGCATTTGGGGCAAGGTTTCTCTTGCAGCCCACGAGCAAGCAAATATAGTATGCAAGGTGAGGAGCATGCCATGTAAAGAAGCAGATGAGAGACATACCTGAAACTCTGCAGGACAAAATGGGACAGAAAATGAGACTCACAGTTAATGGTTTTGCTGTCAAATCCCCTATCATGTACAACACTACTGTACCTGATGACACATTGTGATTCGTTAGGCAAATATTTACAAATCGAGAGTTTCTGAACATTGTTGCAGAATAGCCCTAATAAACTTTAGATTAGAGATTAGAGTCTCTATTTTGGTGACAGCTCTCACCTCTGCCTCCTCCACACATGTCTCCATAGCTGTTGTACTGGGTGAAATCTGTGGACTGGGGCTGCAGGGACACACACAACATCGCAGCCATTAAGATGTGGGCATTTTGTTGCTGAGGTAGTATCAGCTTTAATCACTAAGTACAATGAATGTACAACGGATTTGTCTGTGCCAAGAAACACTGTATTTACAATGTTAGCAAAACATACTCCTATGGGAATTGTACAGTTACTTACTATGGCTACATAATCAACAGCATTCATGTGAGTGTGTGTGAAGCTCTTACCCGATGCAGCCCATTCCTTCCATAGCCAGGCAGAGAGTTAGTTTTGGTTGGAGAAGTTGGATCTGAAACATCAACATGGGTCAAATAGTGCTTTCAAATAACTATAACTTTGTTTTATCCTGCTTGGAATACCAGACAGGACTTTCAAATACTTTCCCGTGACTGTCTAGCATCGTCGTATTGTCTGTGTTGTCTTGCACTCAGAGCAAAGTTAAAACAAGTGCTTAAAATGTCATTGCAAATACGGTGTAGTCTGGTCCGGCGTGCTTATGACTCCAGAGTATGTGTGTGATGATGACGTTGGTCTGCACCTGCGTCACAGTTGGTCTGTTTGGGGTCGTAGCGCTGAGCAGAGAGGCTGCGTGCATGACGCTCCCTGATCTGCTCCTTCTCCATCTCCTCCTTCAGGATGAGCTTCCCCAAACCAGACTGGATCTAAACACAGGCACACATACACACACACACACACACACACACACACAAACACACACACACATACAGAGAAATTCAAATAATACATATCCACAATCCACATAGATAAACAAGCAATCCGGGACACAAACATTGAGGATGCAATCCATGATATCACACACATGGCAACGTCACGAAACATCAGCTGTTTATGCATCACGTAAACAAATGGCTCGTAAGTCGACATGATGGGTACATAGCGCACAGGGCTTTCTCCAAATATGGCGGCTGACACTGACTGTTGACACCTAGCCAATCCTCCTACACACACAGACACACCCTCAAGTTACAGTGTGTGTGTGGAGTTGTGTATGTTTGTTCTTTTATCGACTGCTCAATGTGAACCGGGTGAAAGCGGGTGGACGAAGGTAGTCTGGCTGACCTTGTTGAGATGTTCCTCTTGCAGCTGCTTTTTTTTCATTGCTTCTTCCTCCTCCTCTTCTCTGGATCGTCTTATCCCCTCTGTCCCTACAGGAGCCATACACAGCCCCAAAGATGAAACAACACACACACACACACACACACACACACACACACACACAAAACCGTACACAGACACACATCTTTCTGGAAGAGACCATGCTGTACATGTCCTGTACTGCAGAACCTAATGAAATGCTTCATCAATAATTCAACGTTGTACAGACAGAAAGATATGGCTGCATCATTTGGCCCACAAAACTAGTGCACACTAATGTACCACAGTAGAGCGGTGAGGAACACACGTATGAGCAATAGGGGGTTGGTAGAACACAAATGTGAGACAGAGTTGACTAGACAGACAAACAGAGGAGGGAGTTTACTGGAATTATCAGCTACATTGACATGATGGATGTTCACACTAGCGCCATCGCTGTTCATGTCAAGATTTTATCGGATGTCTAATACACAGGACAGCACGATGTAAGACAGACAGACAAAAGTCAGTTTGAAGTCAGTCTCAGTTATCTCTGTCCAAGTCATTTGTGGCGCTATTGAGTATAGCTAGTACACCAATTATGTGCTTTAAGGGAGCAAGAAATGGAGAAACTGATGCTACCGCAAGCAAAAAGCAACATGGCGGCAACAGAAACCATTCAAAGGGGTAGAACGCTTCACAAGCAAAACTCAATGACAAAAAAGCAACACCTGAAGTGTAGCCTGTGCCTGGAGGGAAAGCAGCGTGAGAGCAGGGATGCAGTTAAGCTTTAGTGGGCTAGAAGGGAGATAAAGGCGAGAGTTAGGGTGTGGTTACGGTGTAAGGGTCTATCGTGCCACTAGGGGGTAGCAGTGCAAGCATGCCCATCAGGAGCCTACTGTACCTAATACAGCGAGAGAGAAGGGCCAAAGGTCGCCCTCACTCTGCGAGCTGTCGTCCGGAGGGGGAGCATGGGCGGCGGGAAAGGTGGCGGATCTGATGATGTCATCAGCAGACTTGCTTTGGGGTGCTATGGCAGCTGTATCTAGGTTGGTAACCATGGGAACTGATCTATAAGTGTCTGGGTCACAGTCTCAATCACAGGTAAACATTTTAGCAGCATCTGATCGCCAGGCTCGACGATCAATGAATCCAGAGTGTTTGATAGGTGTTTGCTTTGATATATATATAAAAATATCCGAACACATCATTCAATCTTGGGAACAGTCTCAGAGTCTTATCTTCTTGAACCAAGTGGAAAAACAAAGTGGTCTCACTTGTTTCAAGAATTTTCATGAATCAAGTGACATCTTGAATGAGGCAGATCACCAGTTTTGAGATAATGTCACTTGACTGAAGCAAACTCTCAAAACCAACGTGAAATTTGCTCACCCAATTGACAGATTTGTGTCATTGGTTTTAA